>VUQI01061010.1:62662-74859 GCA_015106735.1 Paratilapia polleni
TTGTTTATAACTGTTCATTTTGGTATACGAACTATCTCTGAGTTATTGTCTTTGTCAGTGTGAGGACTACAGGAGCTACAATGCAACGGACATATCTCCATCTCATTCCAAATGGCAGCTCGCACTCAAGATCTCCTCAGAGGCATGCATGACTATGTGCTAACCCTGACCAAAGCAAATTATAAACCCCAACCTAGGCTTCAAAAGGACAAGCAATCCCAAAACCTAGGTTACATGAAGCTGTCCATTAGACTATAAATTTGAATATTTTCCTGTATACATCCAGCAGTTATCTCAGCATTAAATACTGTCAACATCCAGTGATTTTCTTTTTTTTTTTTTTTTAATGGTGTTTGGGTACTTGGCCTAGGGAGAAAATAGAAGTCAGTTGCTATTCTGCTGAACATCAGAAAGTGGAGAACCTGGGAGGTTGTTGTCTAGGCTATCTTTCACTCAGGGTTGCCACAGGACCACCCACACACATATACTGTGTTTGTTTGAGCTGGAGGTGAGGGACCTTTTAATCGATACACACCAGTGTTGAGCTGGGAACATGATATAGCTGGTGTGTAGACACATGCACACACAAACATTATGTATGATCATACATAGATACACACACTGACACAGACACAAACAAGCACATTTAGTACTTGCCAATATAATTTTAGGCATTTTCAAAATAGCAGCTAGTTAAAAGCATCTTTCTCAAAATAACATTAAGCCTTAAAACTTGATGCTGGCCCAACAGCCAAACATAAAGGCACCTCAAATGTCATTTTCAGCATCATTACAGTCATATGATTTGCAGATGTTCTTTTTCATTTCTTCTGATATGTCATGAAGAAGACTGACAGCCAGCGAGTAAACAAAGACTGTTTTAATAGAAATATGCATGCTGTAAAAAAGGCTTCTGCACCAGTAGGATGCGTAAACCTTAAAGCTTCATTGTGCTCTTTGCTCTGTGTTTTTATAGATTGTACTGAGAAAGTGCACAATTGATTACCATGATGGAAAAATCTAACAAAAAAAAAAAAAAAGTTGAAACTAGTCGTAAATTATACTTTAACTAAGTTTATTGTCTCATTACTCTGTCCTTCGCTCTCTATCTCCTTAATGCGAGGCTTTGATGCATAATCATGACTGAGATAATTTGATGGTGTGTAGGCAACTTTGAAGTAGCTGTTTATCTCTCGTTTTTTATCAAGCACGAATGCAGAAAAATGGGGGCAAAAAACCCCCAAAAACAAACAAACAAGCAAATAACAAAAAAAACAATTCAACATAATTAAGTTGCTTGTTGGCACTCTCAAATGTGAGATTTACTGTATAAAATGTAGACAAAGACAACTAAATGAAAGCTACAGAAGGTTCCACTGAAATGTGGACATTTTTCTGAAAGACAGAAATCCCTGATCGGTGCAAACCTCTGAACCCTGATAACAGCTGCCAAAATCTGTAAAAGTGGGAAACATTAATCCAACTGTGAACCTACCTGGGAATGATGATGTGTGGATGCTCCTTCCTAAGTTCACTCTGATCCCAGAGGTCCAGTTCTGCTATTGAGGGACAGTGCTAAACAGGTCATTATGACTTTATAATAACACAATAGGGAGCACTGTGTTGTTGAAAGCCTCCTGGAGGCATAAGATGACTCTAAATAAATGGACCTGGGGCCAGATGAATAAAACAGTATGCATAGATTCACCACTAAAACTGTATATATGGACAAAGTCATAAATACATTGACCATATTTATAAAGATGTGCATATTCATTCTTCTACTTTACAGATCATGAAATTTGTACAAATGTGCATGCATGAGCCTGATTTCCAATCCCATTTAGATAAGAGTCGTTTGTATTTTTTATTTGTTTATATTATGTTTTCAGCTCAGTTTAGGTTCAGTAGTATAAAGACTGGGCTTCTGCAGTTCACTTAAGTTTTTAATTAGTTTTTGTTGACATTTGTTTATTAGTTTTGGTTTTTAGTCATATTTTGTGGGGGTAGTGTAGTAGTTTACACATTTGCTTGACAAGCGAAAGGTTGCTGGTTCAGTTCCAGCCGGAAACAAATCCCCTTTGGGTCTGCATCAGGAAGGGCATCCAGCATAAAGCTCTGCCAAATCAAGCATGCCTAGCTACCTGCTGTGGCAACCCCTTTTGACAAGGGAGCTGCCAAAAGTAGCACAGGAGGATGTTTGTCAGATGAGAGGCTGCACATCCATGATGTGAATCTCACGTTCCACCACATCCCAAAGGTGCTCTATTGGATTGAGATCTGGGGACTGTGGAGGCCATTTGAGTACAGTGAACTCATTGTCATGTTCAAGAAACCAGTTTTAGATGACTTGAGCTTTGTGACATGGCACATTATCCTGCTGGAAGCAGCCATCAGAAGATGGGTACAATGAGGTTATAAAGGAATGGACATGGTCAGCAACAATACTCAGGTAGGCTGTGACATTTAAATGATGCTCAGTTGGTGCTAAGGGGCCCAAAGCGTGCCAAAGAATATTCCCCACACCATCACACCACCACCAGCAGCCTGAACTGTTGGTACGAGGCAGGAAAGATCAATGATTTCATGTTGTTTACGTTAAATTCTGACCCTAACATCTGAATGTCGCAGCAGAAATCAAGAGTCGTCATCAAAAATCAGAAATCAAGAGACCAGCCAACTTTTTCCAGTCTTATATTGTTCAATTTTGGTTAGCATGTGTTAATTGTAGCCTCAGTTTCCTGTTCTTAGCTGACAGGAGTTGCACCTGGTGTGGTCTTCTGCTGCTGTAGCCCATCTGTTTCAGGAGTGTGTTGTGCATTCAGAGATATTCTTCTTCGTACCTTGGTTGTAACCAGTGGTTATTTGAGTTACTGTTGCCTTCCTATCAGCTCGAAGCAGTCTGGCCATTCTCCTCTGACCTCTGGCATCAAAAAGGCATTTTTGCCCAGAGAACTTCTCTTCACTGGACATTTTCTCTTTTTTGGACCATTCTGTGTAAACCTTAGAGATGGTTGTGCAGGAAAATCCCCGTAGATCAGCAGTTTCTTAAATACTCTGATGAGCCCTTCTGGCAAAGCCCTTCAAAGTCACTTAAATCACCTTTCTTCCCCATTCTGATGCTTGGTTTGAACTTCAGCAGGTTGTTTTGACACTAGGACTTCAGTTTGTCTACATGCCTAAATGCATTGAATTGTTGCCATGTGATTGACTGGTGAGATATCTGCATTAACACTCAGATAAACAGGTGTACCTAATAAAGTGTTCGGTGAATGTAAATGCAGGAAAAAGTGGTAAAATATCAGTCATGTGTCAAGGGAAACTTGGCAATTGTGTAACTGGCCATGTCTGTTTGGCAACTTCGTTGCTTTTAGTGTGTATTGCTGCTCATGTTCAACCAAAAATTGCAGTAATTTAAGAAGGTAGTGTTTGATAAACATTTTAGTATATGGATGAAAAATATCTATAATAACTCACTTGTGTGTGGCTTCTCCTCATTGAAGAACTTACACTAATCTTTCTGCACACACCTGCAAGACAGCAATCCATAACAGCAGCCCTGAAGTAGCCATCAGCCAACTTGTGTCACCCACTGACGGTATGCAGCCCCAATGTGCAGTTTTGCTCAGGCACATTTCATTCCAACTGCATACTAAAACGGAGGCTGAATGGAAGTTTCAACTGTCAGAAAGTAAGTGATTGCTTTAAAACTTTGTCACTATAGAGACTAGAAGTAAGAGTATAAGGGGCCCTTGGACAGGTTAGATCACTGTGCTAAAAAGAAACCTTTAGCTCTCTGTCTCTGTCACTCTCTCGCTTGCTCACTTGCTTAGCTGTCATGATGGGTGTTGAAAAGCAGAGTGACACATTCATACATCTCTGAGCAGAAGGTAGAATTCAGAATCCTGAACAAACTGAGACACACACACATGCACACGCACAAACAAAAGGATGATGGGATGGTTTGGAAAAAAGCCGCAAACCTTTCTTTGCTGATTTGCTAATTGTATGATTTTTCCCGAATCATGCTCTGCTATGTTGCTGTCACACTTTAAGATCTGATTTAAAGGTTTTACCTAAATCATATGAGGGAAACCAATTGCAATTCAGCCTCAATGCCACTGATATAAACTTGCTCACCTAATCTACCTCTGCTAATATGCTCTATTTTGCACACAAAGAAGAGCTAAGAGCATATGAATATGCGCACTGTTACCATGCCTGTGCGCATACTGGGTCTAGAAATGTATGTGAAATTTGATATTAATAAAACATTGAGCATTGACAGGAACTGCTATCTTCTCTGTGAAATGTGCTGCATTTGTACTCATTAGAACCCATCCCAGCAACAGGAGGGCTATCTAACACACATTTAGAGTCCTGTTCGCTGTTCATCCAGCTCATGTAATGCTTCCCCATCAGCATGTGATGGGTGAGATAGTCCTTCCTTATCTTTTAACATTGCCTGCAGCTTCCAATGCATAATAAATTTGATTTTCAACTGAGGCATTACGAAGCATGTCCTACACACTGGGACATCAGTTTGTTAGATAAATGTCCAGAGAAAGGCAATCAGAGCTGCAAAAGTGGTTAAGGTTTTTGCATTAACTTGACAATGATGATTTATATCTTACCATTAATGACATTTGCATGATATTTGCATATATTTAACACAACAGCACAACAGCAAACCTGAACAGGAGTCATAATTTAAAGCAACGGAAAGTAGGCTACATATTGAGTGGAACACAGTATTGAAGCCCATTAAATTGTGACAGAGATGGGGAAGAGAGAGAAAGGAATACAACGATGACTGGATGGTTTCTTCATTTCTTCTCTCTACTTTCAGCAAAGACTGCAGATTCAGACCTGAATCAAAAGAGCAATAACCAAATCACCGCAGCTTCATTAAGCATAATGTACAAATATCCTGAAAGAGAGATCAATGCATGGTAACAGTGATTAAAAGTAGAACTTTTTCAGTGTTACCGTATGTGGTCGGTAGCAGTGTGAAGGCAGACTTTCACTCTAGATAATTAGTTAGCTGACTAGACTCAAGTCTGCTCTCCCTTATCAGGGGTCTGGCTAACAGGATGATCAGGACAGAAAAAGACCTCTGGGCGATTACAACTTTTGGCAACTGCACATTGCAACAGAAATATGACAGACTAATTGCCTGCACATTTTGATAGATAACACTTTTTTTTTTTTAAATCCTGCCACAAACACTGACCCTAGTGCCTCTCATTTAGTACATTACCTTACGTGTTTACAGCACTTTGGTTTATCGTATAAATGTCAGCCATGTGTGTGTGTGTGTGTGTAACACTAATCAGCAAATGTTTGCATGCTAAACTAAGATAGTGATAATTGTAAATATAAATTATGCCTTTGAACAAAAGTATTGTCATTGTGAGCTGTTGGCTTTTAAGTAAAAGCACCACCCAACAAAGAGCTGTAGACCATTATTCTCAGTTTTTATTAAATATTTATTAAATATGCAAGCACACATGGGAGACTAAACACTACTATAGACAAATATGCTACACTGTAAAAAAAACAAACAAAAAAAAAAAACAACTTCATTTGCTTTATTTCTTAATTTCTTAATTTTCTGCCAGTACATTCTCCATTTTTTATGGAAGTTTCCATAAATGGTAAAGGGTTAAAATAAATACAGAAAAACATCTACAGTTTTTTTTTTTTGTTTGTTTTTTACAGTGTATTACACATAAAAATGTGCTATAAATATGGGCAAAGCATTTACTAAATACTAGGATAAATGAGATAGTTCCAAGATTGTCATTGCATGCCACAAGATGGCTGTATGTTTTTATGCACCTTAGCTATTGTTATTATTGTTGAGGTCTGAACACTTTCTCAAAATACTTGAAATTGTGATATACACAGAGGAGAGGACCCAAATGTGGGACACATGGATGGAGACTAAATACCAAAATCCAATTCTCAAGAACAGGCTCTAGTCAAACATGGAAAGGCAGGCAGAAAGGTAAATAAACCAGGCAGGAGTCCATAAAGGTCCATAAAACAGTCCAAAAAGATCATACACAAAGAGAACACTCTGAAAAATAAGAAAAATCACAATCTGGCCAGGAATAAAGGGAGTACGTGTAACAGCATGAGTGAACACAAATGAACATCTGATTGGACACAGGTGAGTAACTGGCTGACTGGAACAGGTGGAAGATAGACCCAGGTGAGTCTCGTCATGGCAGGGCAGACAATGAACGAGGGTGGAACATTAATAAAGGAAGGAATGAAAACTAGAATAAAGCAGAATATAAACAGTATAAACTCAAATGATATAAACCAAATCAAAACTGTCATATCTGATGTTATGGAAGAACTATAAACTTGTCACCAAGCATATTCACTTTGGTACTCAGAGCTAATGATTACACTCTTTTTTTTTTCCACATAGGTTGACAGAACGAGCATTTGTGATCTGCACCATACTAAGGACATATGTGTGTAGTGGAAAACAACACAGAAACATGGCAGAGCTAACAGAATTAGTGTTATACAAACTATAGACAATCATTGCAGACGCACACAAACAGTTTCTGTGAACTCATTAACGTATAGGTACAGGAGCCGTGCTATGCACACATTACAAAAAGGAGCCTTAAGTTCAGAAAAGAACAAACAAAACCGCCAGGCTAAGCTAGCTCCTGCTGTCTTAGCAGCAGCACGTTACATTTCCAAGCACAAAACAAACTACTGGCCAGATTTTACCTTTACTTGGTATGCCAACTATGTGGACCACACGTGTGATTTTATTACTTACTAACCTGGGGAAAAAAAAAAAAACAGGTAAATGATGAGATGGACGACAGGTAGTGTGTTTCCTCTCTCGCTTCTGCCAAGTCTGAAGATAAGTGCTGACATCACACTAAGCCATCTCACTAGGGAGGAGGTGCCCCCTTGTGGCGTGACTTAGGATCGTGCTACTCTTCAACAAAAATCAGAAAATTAAGGCCCTTATTTAACAAAATTACACATGAAAAACCTAAAAAAATATGACCACACATTACGGTGTGTCACAATAGCACTGCCACTTCTGCATCCATGATGAAGTCTTTAACACCGTCTTACCCAGAAAAAGACCCTTAGGTTTTAAGGTATAATTACATGTCATAGTTAAGTGGTACATGGTGGCTGTGTGAATAAATGCATGTTGCCATCCTTAGATTAGGCAGAACATCCATCCAGGTATGGATGCACCCAGGCATCTGAGAAAATGTAGTTTGTTTTTTTTTTAATTTTTTTTTTTTTCTTTGTTGTTGTTGGTTTTTGTTTGCTTTTTTTTTATTATAAAAAGTCAGGTGTACTTGTGCCACTTGCATTATTGCCATATTTTTGTAATGGAAACGCTTGGCAATTTTATTTCATAAAACTTAAGTTGATCATGTCAGACAGTTTTAATGATATAAGCATTTTACTGAAGGACTTGTTGATTTCTTTGTACATGCCAGATTTTAATTTAGCTGATTTAATTTAAGTTTAATTTAAGTTTTTAAAGCAATTTAGATTACAGCTTGGAACAAGTGACATCCAGTAATACTTTGAGAAAGAAAAAAAAAAAAAACCCAACAAAAAAACTGACGTTATTATGCTCAAGTACAGGTATCTGTTTGCTCTGTTTAAATCCTAATTACAACTTTAAAAGCACTTTAACAAAATCCTTTTTACACCAACACAATCCCACATGAAATTAGTCTGATCCAAATGTGGCATATTAGGACTCTAATGTCCCAATTAAAATACAAACTTTATGCCTCATTTACCAAGCTGTCACAGCCAACATGAATGAAAAGACACTGTGTTGTGTTACACAGCAAACTAAAATAAATGGATGATTGGAGACATAGTTTCTGTTTAGTGGTGCACCTGAGACTCAGCACTCAAAGACACCAAGCCAACAGATGTTCTGTGCTGAGGGAGCACCCTGCCACCCACCCCTCCTTGCATCCACCTCTCATTTCTTTCCTCCTTCCACTCTTCTGCGTGATGTAAGGTCCCCCTGGCATTTTTTTTCTCTGCCTTGAAATTCACAAACAACGTCCTTGTAACTTATTTCTCCCTAAACTCCTTTCCACCATCTGTTATAGAGCAGGTCATGTACTGAATGGAAGAGGAAAATATTGAATAAAAAGGCTGGAGGAAAGGAAGACAAGCCTGATGGGCTCTTCACTACACTCTCAGGCATTTAGGGATACATTCAACAAGAGCTAGCACTCCTTGTGTGCTGACAACAACAGAAGTACATCACAGATCTAACTGACAGTTTGCCAGTGCCAGTTTTTATTTGCTAACAAGCACATCAACCTCCCATTAACAGCCTTCTAGGAGAGACAGCATGAGGTCTGCAAAAGGGGGATTCAAGACAGACTCTCATAAAAATTACATCAGATAAGGTGATGCAGCCCATTGAACCATAACCATATTGGGAGCAATTTTGAGTTTCCATTAATAGTAAAAGACAGGCAAATGTGTGGGGGAAATATCCTGAGTTTTCTATTCTAATCAGTATTCAGGAGTGCAGTGACTCTTCATTATCCTCTAAAAGGACTTAAAATAGGTGGATGAATATGTGAACTCCCACCATGGCACCTTTTCTTCTCGCCTCTCTCTCTACAAACCCAGTTACTCTGTCTTAGCTTCTCTCTCTCTGATATTCACCTTCTCTTTCCTCACATTTTTCTCCTTTCTCACTGACATTGCACTCTTTATCCCACATCTTCCTTCAACTACTTCTCCCCAAGGCCTTATCTCTACCCCACCAGCTCTGCCAAACACACACACACACACACACACATATACCCCCAGCCCCGTCCTTCATTTTAGTTTCAGGCGTCTGTCTCTTCAGTTCCAGTGGTGTAGCCAGCCAGCTAGCTGTCAGGGCCTGGGAGCTGTCTACCTCTGATTATGCTATCATATTGCCCTGCCGATGCAGTTATCTCCCATTCAGACCAGGAGGAATCCAGTTTCATATTGGCCATTAATGTTTAACGAGACAGAAGTTTAGAAATGGGTGTGGAAAGCCAGTGACCCTGAGGGCTCGATCTGGTTCAGCTTTGAGCAGGACAGAGTGTGAGTGTGACATCAGTGTAGCAAATACTATACAAAGGCAACATACATGTATTTAATCTTGACAATGTAGAGGCAGAACTTCAAGATCAAAACATACACAAAAGCAACATTTATGAGAAATATGCTTTAAATATCCAGAGAAATAAAATATCAAATTCCCAAGCTGTAATCCCACGACCCTGTTCTTCTGTTGCCTCTTGGTCCTGAGTATGTGCACTTTAATGTTTTTATTATGAGTTTATTAAGAGGGCTGAGTACACCAATACCAAGGGTGCATTAAGGCAATGGTTTCTGTTGGGGTGACTTACCAGGAGGTAGAACACAGAAACAAATGGAAGAAGTGCAATTTTAAAAGATGAAAACTTGTTTTTGTTTTGTTTTTTCACTCTCTGCAGGGAAACTAAATGTTAGCTGTTTTATTAAGAATGTAAAAATGGAGATGTTTTTTTGCAGTTGATCTTAGATGCAATGGATACACAAATAAAATTCTACAAGGACAAAGAAGGTTTTGGACATGAAAAGAGCTGTGGAAATAATGGCCCAGAAAAGGCAAAGACATCATACTAAATCAAACGCAACAGGACAGCATATCTTCTCTCTTATTAGGGAATTTAAATTGGCCTCCTACCGAGGAGTTTGATTCCATCCCTTTGTGACCATCTAGATTAATTCTGGCCATCACTTTTCAACTTTATGGACAACAAGACAGAAACCAGGCAAGCCAAGTGACCAAGGCCTCCTTGGTCCATACATTCCCAAACTGGGAACCCATATGATAATCTGGATTAGCCTCTGGGGACAATGGCCAATTTTGGGGGATTTTCATTCTGAATAGTGGGTAACAGAAATCAAGCTAAAGTGATCTGTGTGCTGGTCATTGTTTACAGTCACAGATCAACTGAAAGAAGCTAAATGATCTTCAGACAATAGCCGATGGTTTGGAGATTGAATTTTGATAAATGCAATCCTGCGTTTGCTCTCCACGTGGATTGCTTACCTGCTCAAATGTGATTATTCAGTAGAACTACAAATAGAGTGGACTACAAATATAAGACAGCTTTCAGTACCAAAGATTTTGCCCCTTGCCTACAGATTTGCATATTCATACAGATGTATCTTTTTATAGAGAATAATACAGTGAGGTAAGCCATTTTTTTAAGATATTAAAAAGGCCCATTTTACATACTGTCTGCCTGGCAGCTGGTCCTAAAAGAAAATAAATTATAATTGTGCAGAATACAGAAAAAACAAAATGTTAAAATTTGTGTGTAGAGATTAAAATGCCACAGGTTGATGATATATTTACAATGCAACAGATGTGCCTAGTTGTGATATCAAACACAAGTTGTAGCAAACAACAATGGAAACTTTTGCAATGTGCAAATATAGATGATGGTAATTAAAACATCTGATCTTTGTACTGCTTCTCTGCATGTTTAAATAGACCAAAAACATGAACTAATTTTTTTTTTTTAAAAAAAAGCTTATTTTATAAAAAAAAAAAAGTAGTATCGCAGAATAAATAAATAAATACATACATACATAAATCCACCAATACCTCCACCACTTCACCCTGCAAGGCACTGACAGTCCTGATTGTCACAGGATATTTTGCAACTTGGCCAAAACAATGCTGGAGTGGCTTCAGGGCAAATCTTCAGGTTAGATATAATGGAGAAAACTGAAGATGGCAATTCACAGATGCGTTCTATTCAATCACACGAACTGTTAAGTAAAATGGGATAAACAGTCCAAATGTAGGTGTGCAATGCCGCTTACCCTCGAAGAAAAGCTTGTGTCTAAAGAAGCTTTTACCAAAAGGGTGTTAATATTTCTGTAAATGATCCACACATTTATGCCACTATTGCATGTCATTAACTTTGTTTCTTCCTCACTTTCATTTCTCTTTCTTCCGTCTGCTAGTATCTCTGGCTACTGGCCCCACCAAACTGCTCAGTATTTATCATCTGTTTCTCAATGCTCATTTTTGTTTTTGCTTACCCCAATCAACAGATGCAGATGGCCACCCTCCCTGAAGCTCTTTCTGCCGGTGATTTCTTCCTATTAAACGTGAGCTCCTCCCCAGTGTTGCCAAATGTTTTCTCAAAGAGACTTCTTTGGTTTCTCTCTATAATATTGTAAGGTCTTGACCCTTTCCCCTCACAGGAAGAAAGTTCTGTTCAACTAGAGTCTTTCTGTGTTTCCTGTGCCTGTGTCAGTCTCCAGGTGCTCTGTTTTACTGTGGTCCAAAAACCTGCACCTTAGGTTAACTGGTAATTCCAAATTGGCCACCTGTCCACAGTGTACCCCAGCACTCCACCTCTTGCCCTGTGACAGCCAGGATAGGCCTCAGCACCCTTTGGCTCTAAGTATGATGAGCAGCTAAGAAAATAGATGGATGGATGTATCGATGAATGAGCTTGAGTTTACAGTTGATCTTAAATGGATGTGGCTAAGGATGTCCGATTTATTAATTTCTCCTTTGTCCACATCTTCCTGATCTTACATCACTAGCACAGTGGCCATATTTGGTGGAATAACCCTGATTTGCAATCACAGCTTTCATGCGTCTTGACATGCTCTCCACCAGTCTTTCACATTGCTGTTGGGTGACTTTATGACATTCCTGGTGCAAGAATTCAAGAAGCTCAGCTTTTTTTGATGTCTTGCGACCATCCATCTTCCTCTTGATCACATTCCAGAGGTTTTCAATGGGGTTCAGGTCTGGAGATTGGGCTGGCCATGACAAGGGCTTGATCTGGTGGTCCTTCATCCACACCTTGATTGACCTAGCTGTGTGGCATGGAGCATTGTCCTGCTGGAAAAACCAACCCTCAGAGTTGAGAAACATTGTCAGAGCAGAAGGCAGCAAGTTTTCTTCCAGGATAACCTTGTACATGGCTTGATTCATGCAAAGAGCCAGGCTGAAGTTTGCAAAAGACCATAAGGATTGGACCATAGCGGACTGGAGTAAAGTCATCTTCTCTCATGAGTCTAATTTCCAGCTTTGTCCAACACCTGGTCGTCTAATGGTTAGACGGAGACCCGGAGAGGCCTACAAGCCACAATGTCTCGCACCCACT
>VUQI01061012.1:0-13511 GCA_015106735.1 Paratilapia polleni
AAAAATGAATATGAACTTGTTTTTTTGCATTATTTGAGGTCTGAAAACACTGGACCTTTTTTGGTATTTTGACAATTTTTTCATTTTCTGCAAATAAATGCTCTAAATGAAAATATTTTTATTTGGAATTTGGGAGTTATGTTGTCAGTAGTTTATAGAACAAAATAAAAATGTTCATTTTACTCAAACATATACCTATGAATAGCAAAATCAGAAAAAGTGATAATTTTGGAGTGGTCTCTTAATTTTTTCCGGAGCTGTATAATAAAATATATAAATGTGTGTGTGTGTGTGTGTGTGTGTATGATGGTTGTGAATAATCTTTTCTCTAATGGTTAAAATTTTATTTGTGAAGACATTCATGAAGTCATTACTAGTCAGAGGTTAAGGAATGCTTGGCTCAACTGAGCTCTGATTCTGTGTCAGCCTGGCTACAGTGCTGAAAAGAAACCTGGGGTTGTTCCTTTTTTCCTCTGTCAGTGATGAATAGTAAGATGTCCTAGCTTTACGGAGGGCTTTTTTTTTAAATAGAGGAACAAACTATTTTTCCAGGCGAAACAAGCACCTTCTAAATTAGTGAAATGCCATTTCCTCTCCAGCTTATGAGTTACCTGCTTTAAGACACATTTGGAATTATACCAGAGAGGCAGGCATCTCTGATTTGAAGCTTTCTTTTTCAGAGGAGCCACAGTATCCAGCGTTGTGTGCAGTGAGGATGTAAGACTAATAACAAGATCGTCAACCTCTCTGGGAGTAAAGTTCAGGTAGCTACTCTGCATTGTACAGACGATAGATAACAAATAAAACTGTTTTTTGAGTTTTCCAATTAGGGTCTGCAAGGCTAAGAGTCAGGTTTTAAAATGGATTAAAACTCTGTCTGGGTCTTTGGTTGATTGATAAGGTAGACTGAAAGATTGCTGCTACTCCTCCTCCTCAGCCTTTGTTTTGAGGATTCTGACAGTTAGTATGACTCGGGGGTGTTGATTCATTTAAACTAACATATCCATCCTGTTGTAACCAAGTTTCTGTAAGGCAGAATAAATCAATATTTTTTTTTTTATCAATTATTAAATCATTTACTAACAGGGACTTAGAAGAGAGAGACCTAATGTTTAATAATCCACATTTAATTGTTTTACTCTTTGGTGTAGTTGAGGATGTTATATTATTTTTTCTTGGTTTGGTTTTTGGTGGTCTGAGAGCAGACACAGTCTCTATGGGGATGGGATTTGGGGGGGATGACAAGAGAAGAGAAGCTGCAGAGAGGCGTGTAAGACTGCAACTCTGTTTCCTGGCCCCAACTCTGAATAGTCACATTTTGGGGAGTTCAATAAATTCGGCCATATTTCTATAAATGAGAGCTGCTCCATCGAAAGTGGGATAGATGCCATCTCTTCTAACAAGACCAGGTTTTCCCCAGAAAGTTTCCCAATTATCTATAAAGCCCACATAATTTCCTGGACACTACCCAGACAGCCAGTGGTTTAAGGATAACATGCGGCTAAACAATCACTACTGGTCTGATTGGGGAGGGGACTAGAGAAAACTACAGAGTCCGACATTGTTTTAGCAAAGTTACACACCGACTCAATATTAATTTTAGTGACCTCTGATTGATGCAACCGCGTGTCATTACCACCAATGTGAATTACAGTCTTACCAAATCTACATTTATCCTTAGCCAGCAGATTAAAATCTCCTTCAGTGTGGCCTGCTCTGGCCCCTGGAATACAATCGACTATGGTCACTGGGGTCTCTAGCTTCACGTTTCTAAGAGTAGAGTTGCCAATAAGCAGAGTTTTTTCCTCAGAGGGTGAGTCGGAGAGTGGGGACAATCAATTTGAAATGTGAACGGGTTGGTGGTGTACTGGGGGCTTCCATTTCAGGCTAAGCTACAAATAGGCTACATTTATTATAAGTACCATTAACACTAAAGTAGGCCAAGGAATAACTAAACATTTGACAAACTGAGCAAGAAAGTGCCGGTAAGACTGTTGCTTCTGCCATGCTTTTGATTAAGAACTATGCCAATAGCTCCTCACCCCCAACCGGTTGTCTCCTCACCCCCAACCGGTCGCGGCAGATGGCTGCCCCTCCCTGAGCCTGGTTCTGCCGGAGGTTTCTTCCTGTTAAAAGGGAGTTTTTCCTTCCCACTGTTGCCAAGTGCTTGCTCATAGGGGGTCGTCTGATTGTTGGGGTTTTCTGTCTAATATCGTAGGGTCTTTACCCTAATATATAAAGCGCCTTGAGGCGACTGTTGTTGTGATTTGGCGCTATATAAATAAAATTGAATTGAATTAAATTGAATTAAGCTAGCAGATATCTAAAAACACAATGCATGAATACTGTGAGCATAATTTGTAGGTGATTCAACAGAGAGTGTGCTCTTATAAAGCATGTGAAGGTTACACAATGAAATTAGTCGCTATGTAAAAGTTTGTAATTAATCAAGCTACATGAGTTAACCTACAGAAACCACCACACTGCGTTGCAACAGGAACAGGAAGTGATACGATACCGATACCGCAGTGATCCAATAGCCAGCCATCATCAGGGACAATCACCAGAGTGATCCACAGAGCGAGGATTGAAGTATACAGAGTCATTTAGTTAACAAAAATTAAGCCAAAATACAGGAGCAGTGTGTGAAAATCTAAGTACACCCCATGAATCAATAGCTTGCAGAACCACTTTTAGCAGCAATAACTAGAAGTAACTCGAAATAATAATTTTTTGTATGACTCTATCAGTTTCTCACATCCTTGTGGAGGAATTTTGGCCCACTTTTTTTTTTACAGTGTTGCTTAAGTTCATTGAGGTTTCCAGACATTTGTTTATGCACAGCTCTCTTAAGGTCCCTCTACAGCATTTCAGTGTGGTTGAAGTCTGGAATTGACTGAGCTATTGATATATATATATTTTTTTTTTCAGCCGTTCTATTGTAGATTTGTTAGTGTGCTTGGGATCATTGTCCTGTTGCATGACCCAATTTAGAGGACTTTAGTGTTTAGAGGAGTTCATGGTTAACTCACTGGATGCAAGGTGCCCAGGTCCTGTGGCTGAAAAACAAGCCTAATTCATCACCAAACATGGCACTGTGCATTATGGCCAAACATCTCCACTTTGGTCTTTTCTGTCCAAAGGACATTGTTCCAGAGGTCTTTCTACTGGC
This sequence comes from Paratilapia polleni, assembly GCA_015106735.1. Taxonomy (NCBI): domain Eukaryota; kingdom Metazoa; phylum Chordata; class Actinopteri; order Cichliformes; family Cichlidae; genus Paratilapia; species Paratilapia polleni. The sequence continues at coordinate 3,173 of VUQI01061012.1, forward strand.
AACCTTCCAAATAAGCAATACTTGTTCACTGTAATTGTATTGCCATGAACATTAATATTCAGCATGCTAACTGAGGCCTGTAGAGTCTGAGATGTATCTCTTGGGGTTTTGCAATTTCTCTGAGCATTGTACAGTCTGACCCTGGGGAGACTTTGCTGGGACGTCCACTCTTGGCAGATTGGCAGCTGTCTTGAATGTTTTCCACTTGTGAAGAATCTTTTTCACTGTAGAATGATGGACTTCAAATTGTTTGGAAATGCTCATATAGCTCCTCCCAGATTGATGGTCAGCAACAATTGCTTCTTTAAGATCACTGCTGATGTCGCTCAAACACACCTGAATCCTGTATATCAGCAAACTGCCAAAACGTCTGCTTTTATAGAGGTGGTTACACTTGCTGATGATCATTTAGTCGAATGCATTTGATTATCAGCACCTGGCTGCTACTTATCCTCTTAATTCTTATGAAAGCAGTAAGGGTGTGCTCACGTTTTCACATACTGCTTCCATATTTTGGCTGAGTTTCTGTTAAATAAATAATGACATGTGTAATATGTGTTGTTTTTCATCTGAGCTTGTATTTACCTAATGTACTTAATTTAAGACCTGCTAAGGACAGATTCGATTATGTTTATTATGTCCTGATACATAAAACCTTAGAATTGACAGTTACTTTCTTTTTATCATGACTGTACATTACATCAAAACATTCAAAACAGTGTTCAGGATATGTAACTCAAGCCTTTCCACCCTCATGTGGCTGCAATTCTACACTTTCATGAGTAAATTTTAGTATGACACTAACAGTCTAATACTTTCCATTTTTTCCTTTTCTTTTACAGTTTTTGTTTTTTGATTGCTTAAGCACAATTTTAAAAACAGGACCCATTTTGTCAAACACTGTACACAACTAGCACAACCACACACCCAAGTAACAGAATACCTCAGATCTTTTGCAAAATGAAATACTTCAGTCAAAACTACGCAATTATTTGTAAAAATGCTATTCTGGTCATATTGCACATACATGTCATAGAGTCATATGATCTGATTCTGTTTGAATGAGTTACACACTACTGTGCTCATCCTAGTTAATGTAGTACAAATTTTATTTGTCAAATTCAGTCCTTTTCTTCTTTGTGCATGTCCTCCCTCACTTCTGGTTTATCCTCACTTCTGCTTCTACCTTGGCCTCATTCTCAACCTCCTTCTTCTCCTCCACGGACTCCCTCTCTCATCCTTACTCTCCCTCTTCCTCTGATCAACAGAAATGGAAAGCATCAGAGGAAGAGGCAGCTTTTTTATATAGCTTAAACCTGATTGGTGTCTCTACAATTAAGCCCCTACATGTCTACACACCTGGCGGTTGTGTTTAAATACTATGTATCCCTCAGTCTTGTTCAGTACATGCAAACACAATCATGGGGAAGACTGCTGACTTGACAGCTGTCAAGATGACGATCATCCACACCCATGACAAGGAGGGTAAGTCACAGTTCATTGCTGTAAAGGCTGGTTGTTCACAGAGTGTTGTATTCAAGTATATTAATGGAAAGTTGACTGGAAATTGTAAAAGTGTGGCAGGAAAAGGTGCACAAGCAACAGGGATGACCACAGCCTTGAGAGGATTGTCAAAAGAAGTTGACTGACGAACTTGGGGGAGCTTCATGAGGAATGAACTGAGGCTGGTGTCACTGCATCAAAAGCCACCATGCACATATTCAGGACAGGGGCTAGAACAGTCACAGTCCTAATATCAAGCCACTCCTGAACCAGAGACAATGTCAGACATGTCTTACCTGGGCTAGAAAGAAAAAGAACTGGACTGTTGCTCAGTGGTGCAAAGTCCGCTTGGAAGTTTCCACAGCATGTGATGTTTTGGGGTTCCATGTCATCTGCTGCTGTTGGTGGTGGTTGGTTGACTATTTTTTACCAGTCCAAAGTCAACACAGCGTTCTACCAGGAGATTTTAGAGCACTTCACACTTCCATCTGCTGACAAGCTTTATGTCCAGTTGGACTTAGCACCTGCCCACAGTGCCAAAATTACTACCAAATGGCTTGCTGACCACGTTATTATTGTGCTTGATTGCCCAGCCAACTCACCTGACCTGAACCCCAGAGAGAATCTATGGGGTACTGTCAAGAACAAGATGAGAAACACCCAACCAAGTGGCCTTGCTATCAACGCAGCCTGGGCTTCAGTAACACCTCAACAGTGCCATGCAATGCCACAGTGAGGCAGTAATTCATGGTAAAGCAGCCCCAAACAAGTAGTGTGTATAAATGAACATACTTTTCAGAAATTGGACATTTTTGTATTGTAAAACATTTTTGATTGATCTTAGGAAATATTGTAATAATTAGATATATTGGATTTCCGATTTTAACTAGGTATAAGCCATAATCATCTATCCATCCATTTTGCTAACTGCTTATCCAATTTAGGGTTATGGTGGGCCTGGAGCCTGTCCCAGCTGTCATAGGGCAAGAGCTGGGGACAGGTTGCCAGTCTAACACAGGGAGGTATAATCATGAAATGAAAAGGGGAAAAAAAGGCTTGAAATCTTTTACTTTATTTTGTATTTATAAATTTGTAATGGATTTAAAATACGTGTATAAATTTACCCTTTTGAATCAAATTATGAAAAAACAAAAAGAAAAAAGCAAGACGGCTGAATCTGGCTTTTTGCCATATTAGGTTTCAGTTCTGGAAAAATGTGCAAATTTGGACAGATCTGCCCATAATAATAAAAAACCTTACCTGATTTAAATTTCAAGATCATCTTCTTGGCCACGTGCAGACAGCTTCCACTCCAGCTGCTATTTTGAGATGGAAGTCCTGTTCTGACCACTTGCACTGTGCACACGTGATTTCTCCACTGGCCTTTGACAGAGAGTAAATATCAACTTCTGTTTCAAACTGACCCAAATTTCATGTTGTGGATCATCACTAGTGATGAGAGCTGGGTCTCCAGTTTTTAACTGTTTTCAGTCAAAGAATCTACAATTTCCAAGCCTGAATGCAATGCCTTAGGTGAAAAGTGAGACCAGGACCATGTTCATCATTTTTTCAACATTTGGAGTTGTGCTCTGTGAATGTGTCCCCCAGCGTGAGACTGTCAATGTGGAGTTAACCTGTAATATCCTTTAGGGACAACATTCAGTAGAAACTACCTTAACTGTGGCGTGTTCCATTTCCGTGCTCAAATCACATGGAAAACACAGGAGATTTTTGGCCACACCAATGCAATCTTCGCTCACCACCTGGACCACTCACCAGATATGGTTCCACTTGGTCCTCTTCCTGAAAATAAAAAATCAAATTGAAGGATCTCAGTTATGACACACCCAAGATCCAGCACACATTGTAGAGACACAAGGGGAGAAAATGGGACTAAGGAACATTTAAAAGTAGCAGCCACACAGAAAATGGTCCAGAGGTACACAAAAAAATTATCTTGACTGAGAGATAGGCCAGATTTAAATCTGATAAATTATTTATTTGAGAGAAGAAAAATTGCAGCCTGACAGCTAAACTATTAGCTGAAACTCACAACTATAATGTAAGCCTTATAGAGCTGAATGTATCAGTGGATGTGGTTGATAATTCTCTGTATGTTATTACATATTGTCATATGATCACATTATAAACAGACTTTTTTATATTTACACTTAACCTGATCTTTATTTGCTTCATATGAGACATATATTTGCAGTCTACACACATACAGCACACACACATTACTGCTTGAGACACATAAGAAGAGTGATGTACTTAACAGAAAACATTTAAGAGCCTTTTGGCAACATGCAGTGGCATAATATGTAGATTGGAAGCACATACGGTAATCTTTGCACCTTGCAGGCATGAAGACAAGCCTCTTTGTGTTTTCTATTGTACATTAGTTAGCATGGTAATGTGCTCTGAGGGCAAGAGGAAGAATTATCAAGAATTTCTATTGACTTCAAATCTTAACTATATTCATACTTACATAATCCCCCTTGACACACTCACACTACCCTCCTACAGCTCTCTCTCACACACACGCAAACATGCATACCCACATCATTTTGCATGGAAGGGATTATGGAGTAAAGCGGGAAGCGTATATCTGTAAAAATGTGTGTGTGCATGTCCATAGCAGAAGTGTACACTTGTGTGTGTGTTATAAGTGTATTTGGTACTCTGTGTGTGTGTGTGTGTGTACACGTATGTGTGTGTGGTAATCCATGTATCCAATGGCTTATAATGCGCTGAGTTAAGGGGGAGATAGGGAGGGTGTGTGTGCTCCTGCTGATAAAAGTCATCGATCACCAGTCCTCACCAAGACCACAACAGTCTCACATACTTTCTGGGACCATTAAGCTCCAAACCCTGAGTTCACAGCATACTTTTTCCCCTCCTTCCTTACTAAGGCTACACTGTTGAAAAACAATAATGTACTTATTCACAGTCGCCTGAGGTTGTCAGGATGACAGTTGTAGCTAAAGGTTTCATAAAGCTTGGCTCCTATTTTCAACATTCCTATCAGTAAAAATAAAACTGGACCACTGACACATTACCACAAGGACAAACAGCAAATATGCTGAGGGCTGTTTCTCAAGGTGGGCCATGGCCTAAACAATTTTGAAGCAGGTTACAAGGTAGCCATTTTGAGTGCATATTAATCAGACATAAAGTAACTAAAAACAAAATTTCAATAAGGAAATACACATTCTTTCCCACCCAGCAAAACCCTTAAAAGATGCTGAAGCAGTGCCCCCCATTCTTTCATCGTTTGGATGCAAACAGGCTATAGAAGATGCTTTATGGGACAGCATGTTTGAAAAGTTACATTGGTATCTTTTTAACTGCTGTCTGTTTTTAGATTTCATTGAGCAAGTACTGCTTTCCCTGCCCTGATGAAACTCCTCGGACAACCAGCAGATTTGTAACCAGAACCTCCTTGCTGTGAAGAGCAGAGCTAACCACAACACCACTGTGCTATCCAGGCATGTGGGACCAAGACGTTTTGACTGTCAAGAAGCTAGTACAAATGTGCTGACCATGCTGAAGTATTCAATGCAGGTAATTTAATTTTGAAAATTTGGATTCTTTGATGGTTGCTAGCATTATTTATTTATTTAAATTCTTCATGTGTGGTTGAGGTTATGTCCACTAATATATGCATAAGAATTCCATGATTTGGATTTGCAAAAGTGTTAACATCGACATCACTAAAAAGGTGGTAACAAGGTAGTAATCAATGCTGGAAGAAGTATGGAGATCCTTCACTTCAGTAAAATGACGAATGTAGCCATGTAAAAGTACTCCATTAAAATAAAAATCCTTGCATGAAAAATTCAGCTTAAGTAAATGTACACTGGTACACTAGCTTTAGCTGTCCATAAGCTTTGCTACTAAAAAATCTTGAACCTTCCCACCACAAAGCTACAATAATAATGGGTGGCTACAGACTCTAGCAGACAAACTTTTTTGTATTGTGTATTTATCCGGGAGACTTCAGTGATTATGTGATCAGTAACACTAGAGTTGTTGGTAAAACAGAGCAGAAACAGAAAAACAGAAAAAAGTCCTGAAAAGTGCTCAGGATCATCTCAAGTAACACAACAAAGTGCCAGAAGCCATGACCCAGCCTTTGAACTTAATTTTCGGGATGTGCCAGAGCCAGTCTAATCTATGGAGGCCTCAACCCAAAACCCACAGGACCCAAAGGATCCACTGCCAGTAGCTGATACCACAGGAGACCCCAAGAGATCCTTTGTCAATAACCTGATAAGTTATTGCTTTGTCAGAATAAGAACATATTATGTTCATACAGGTTTTTTTTTCAATACTTTTCAAAAGTATTGAAAAAAACTTATAGTATTCTTTGTAGTAGTATTGTTAATGCATGGTGTTCTGATCTAATGTTTTAACCTATATTTTGTCAGTAGGCTTCCTCAAAATGGTATTAAATTGCCGCTGTGTTACTTTGAATAAATTCTGGAAGACTTTCCAATCACCAGCTAGCATCACCTGAACTACCCAGTGATAAGCAACCAAAAGTAGTGCCTTCTTTATGTAGATAGATAAGAGTAGATGTTAAATAGCAATCACTCTCAGTTTCAAACGGTGCTAAACTAGCTAGACAATTTTAAATTACACATCCACACAATTCAAAAGTAAACATTTCAAGCAAACTAAAATCCTGTTACATAATTTGCTTTAACTTCTTTGCACATAGTGTCTCGGCCTGTTTGAAAGTTTAGATTTTTCAATATACTTAAGGGCAATCAGGAAAAATCAAAGGGGTATCAAAAACACACAGGACATTATGGAGGTTCACATAGAAAGAGAACACTTCTGACTGAATCACATGCAGAAACACAGCGTAATCCTTTCCATGGTAGGAAGAAGTTAGCCTGGTAACAGCAAGGAAAGACATTACTCATACAAGGTATTTTTTTCTGTGAATTAAAAATTGTACTTATTCATTCTTGATGGTGCTAGACTCAAGAAAAAGATGGGCGACACAGTCATATAAGCTGTGATGTTTTCACCTACCCACAGAACACCACCTTTTTTCTATTACATTGGCACTGAATGTTACCACTGAACATAAAATATTAGTTTGTCTGTGTCAGTGACATATAAAGTAAACACAGTTTCAAAAGACAAGATACAAACCATTTGAAGAATTTTGATTAATAACAAACCAAAACAGGAGGTTAGTCCTCTTAGCACTGATGTGGCATCATCTGAATGCAACAAAATCCCCTGGTAGGAGAGAGGCCCATTGAAAGTGGAAAGCAGCAGCAGATGCTGGAGATGAAGCTGCCAGATAATGACTGGTTTTTCAGAGCTTGATTGCACCCATTCACATTCAGACTGCTGAGGTCAAAACTTGCTCCTTGCTCTTAACAAAAGCAAAAGCAAAGTGGATTTGAAACATTTTTATTCACAGCATGACAGCTCAATGGAGAGTTTAGATGGGGAATATATACTATTGTCACAAATTCATTGAGTAGTCAGAACAAACTTATAGGGTCTCAAAATGCATAAGAAACAGTTTGCAAAGCAAAAATATTTATGCAACTATTCGTATGCTTGGGATGAAAATCTGCCATTTTGTAAGAGGTACAGCTGGTTTTCAGCAGCATGTCAGGTATTGTATGTACAGCGTCGTGAAAAAGTATTTGCCCCCTTCCTAATTTCTTTTTTCTTTTTTTTTTTTTGCATATTTGTCACACTTAAATGTTTCAGATCATCAAACAAATTTTAATATTAGACAAAGATAACACAAGTAAACACAAAATGCATTTTTTAAATGATGATTTCATTTATTAAGGGAAAAAAAGTTATCCAAATCTAACTGGCCCTCTGTGAAAAAGCCATTGCCCCCTAAACCTAATAACTGGTTGTGCCACCCTTAGCAGGAAGAATTGCAATCAAATTTGTGATAACTGGCAATGAGTCTTTTATATCACTGTGGAGGAATTTTGGCCCACTCTTCTTTGCAGAATTGTTTTAATTCAGCCATTGGAGGGTTTTTGAACATGAATGGCCTGTTTAAGGTCATGCCAAAGCATCTCAGTTGGATTTAAGTCCAGATTTTGACTAGGCCACTCCAAAACCTTCATTTTGTTTTTTTTAACCATTCAGAGATGTACTTGCTGGTGTGTTTCAGATCATTGTCCTGCTGCATAACCCAAGTGCTCTTGGATTATCACCATCATGTTTGACTGTTGGTACGATGTTCTTTTTATGAAATGCTGTGTTAGTTTTAGGCCAGAGGTAACGGGACTCAAACCTTCCAAAAACTTCAGCTTTTGTCTCGTCAGTCCACAGAATATTTTCCGAAAACTCTTGGGAATCATCAAGATGTTTTTTGGCAAATGTGAGATGAGCCTTTGTGTTGCCAGCAATGGTTTTCTCCTTGGAACTCTCCCATGGATGTCTCTTTCTTATTGTTGAATCATGAACTCTGGGTTCTTTTGTGACCTCCTGGATGAGTCTTCAATGCGCTCTTGGAGTAATTTTGGTAGGCCGACCACTCCTGGGAAGGTTCACCACTGTTCCAAGTTTTCTCCATTTGTGGATAATGGCTCTCACCATGGTTTGCTGGAGTCCCAAAGCCTTAGAAATGGCTTTGTAACCCTTTCCAGACTTATAGATATCAGTTACTTTGTTTTTCATCTGTTCTTGAGATTCTTTAGATCGACAGTAATCAGGCCTGGGTGTAGCTAGAAAAACTCAGCTTTCCAAAAAATGTGGTTAATCAAAGTTAATTCACCATTTAACAAGACGGGGCAATGACTTTTTCACATAGGGCTAGGTAGGTTTGGATAGCCTTTTTCCCTTAATAAATGAAATCATCATTTAAAAACTGCATTTTGTATTTACTTGGGTTATCTTTGTCTAATGTTAAATTTTTTTGATGATCTGAAACATGTAAGTGTGACAACAATGCAGAAAACTAAGAAATAAGGAAAGGGGCGAATACTATTTCAAGACACTGTATAGGAATGAATGGGAACCTGGGAGTTCAGCTGGACTGCTAGTTTGAAGTGGCAACTGTGATTGTTGGCTCATGTGCTGAGCTGATGTACAGACATTTCTGCTTTGTCCAGTAAAATGTTGTTGCTTACAAAAAAAGTATCCATGACACTAGAATGCAAGGAAGACACCAGGCATCTTGTTATAAAACCAAGCAACAGCAACAAATCAACAGCTAAAAGGTTCAATTTTCTTCAACCAAATGCAAATATTGAAAACAAGCTAAATCTAAGATTCCTTGGCTTGTTCTCTAAAAACAATAACAGATAAAAAGACACAATAAACAGAAATCAAATTTACAGTGGTTACCACATGGCTGGTATTATCCTTGTAATAGTATCATCATGGCAAAATGTGGTCCTGGAGACATCTACTATAGTGAAAACACAAAGGTGGTCCATAGAAATAATATTAAAAAAAAGATTACCTGATTTAAATTTGGCTGATCTCCCCCATCTTCTTCTGCTCCAGTACAGCTACTATTTTTATAGTAGATTGTTCCCTGGAAGTATCTTTATGTCCCCTTGTACTTGTGTCTCTGCAATATGTGTTGCATCTCCTCCAGTTTGAGATTCTCAAACTTAGTTCTTATTCAGTGGATGTCAGCAAAGTAGGACTGAGCTAACTTTCCTGGCACGTGGTACAGGTAGTAACAAAGTTGTTTTAATGTGGCTACTAGGCTACCTCTAGCTACAGCAATGGTGGGCTCAGCCCACAAAAAATGGGTATCTTGCCCATTCAGTTGAAATTAAAAAAAAAATGTGTTCAATTTGTTCAATCAAAAAAGCAGCACAGACAACATAAGCACTGTTTCTCACTTCTGATTAGTGGGCAGCTGCCTCCAAAGTCTCCCATTGCACGCCTTCATAATATGATCACACAGAGGTCAGAAGAAACAGGCCACAGTATCACTCAGAGTATCTTCAACTATGAGGCAACATGTAAAGCACACTTATTAAAGTAAAATAAATTGCATACTCCAATGCAGTCTGTAGAAACCTTCCTATAGCTCCTACATGTGTGCTGGAACAAACTTGTGTTCTAAAAATCAGTTCAATAAGGTTTTTGTTTGTTATGCTCATGGTCAGCCATGTACAAAAACAGTCATCTCCAAGAAAGGAGATACCAGCATCCTGCGGGTAACTATTGGCTACTCGACCAAGTTGCCCACCAATCATTTATAGCTGCTCGCCCAAACACAGCAGGCTAGAACTGACCCTGCGTAATGAAAGACAACCTTTAAATGAAAAGGCCAACACTTTACTAAACATAAAAGCATTTACAATCTCTGTCAAGTTTAATGAAGCTTATGTGTAAGTTCAATAAGGAAGATCTGTAATCACTCATCTGTCGGCTTCTTGGGTGTTCGGCTGTCAGTCTGTTCTATACATCACTTCCTCTTTCGCACTCTGTCAAACTCAGTACTGACATCATTGCTCTCATCCAATAACGTTCTTGCCCGCCTTCAGTGAGCCAATCAGCCTCCAACCCGCATGCTTTAAATCTCAGTGCTGTTCTGTCATTCTGTCTTTCAGACTCTCATTCGTGCAACCTGCCTCCTCCCCATCTCCACCTCACTCTGGTCATTCAGAACCCATCCAAGCCTTCATCTCCATCTTCACCACCACCAGCATCTAGACTCCGGAGGGTCCTATTCTAAATCCCATCACCGTTGGGATTCTGCTCTGCCGTGATGAGTCATCGGAGTCTAATCACCAAATAGATTAATTAATTCTGTATCACAATAAATCATGTTCATTTTTCCAAGTGATCTCTCCTTATTGAATTGCACTTAACC
>VUQI01061013.1:0-15475 GCA_015106735.1 Paratilapia polleni
TGAAAGACTGGTGGAGAGCATGCCAAGACGCATGAAAGCTGTGATTGCAAATCAGGGTTATTCCACCAAATATTGATTTCTGAACACTTCCTAAGTTAAAACATTAGTAATGTGTTGCTTAAAAATTAATATGAACTTGTTTTTTTGCATTATTTGAGGTCTGAAAACACTGGACCTTTTTTGGTATTTTGACCATTTTTCATTTTTTGCAAATAAATGCTCTAAATGAAAATATTTATATTTGGAATTTGGGAGTTATGTTGTCAGTAGTTTATAGAATAAAACAAAAATGTTCATTTTACTTAAACATATAACAGAGAAACTGATCATTTTGCAGTGGTCTCTTAATTTTTTCCGGAGCTGTATATATGGACAGAGAGAGAGAGAGAGCGATAGTTTGATATTTTTTTTTAAACCTGTATTAAAGTTGAAAATAAACCCCTCTTCTAACAAACTTGTTTAAAAAAAAAAAACACAGTCCCGGTGGTGATTTTCCTTTGATGGAAGGCCAAAACCTCTTTTGGCATGTGCCATTAATTTTTACATGCAGGAAAAACCCTGTACATGCCAATAGATATTTACTTCCTGCACTTAACAATTCTTCTGTTTTGTTGGAAAAAAGAATTCAAAAAGCAAACCAATTTTTTTAGTTTGTTCCATAATCTTATAAATGCAACAAAAACATGGCGTTATTGCAATGGAAATGCGAAGTTAAAGTACCAAATAATCATAAATAGCCCATGGCAGAGGAATTACGTGTTAAAAGATTTTAAGTATTTACACCTATTAATAATACTAATAGCCACATTTATACTTAATAGGCTGTGTCAGGTTCTCTACAAGGCTCAAATATGTTTTGCAACTAGATACAGATTTTTTTGGCTAAAAATTGCTCAGAAATGCCAGCCCTACTTGATGACAGTCAAAGCGTAAGGAGTAACAATTTTGTCTGATATCAGGCTACTTCTGTGTGTTTGGTGAATTAACATGCTTAAATGTGCATGTGTCACCTGTTCACATCTATGATAAAATATTTTAATCATTAAACCCCTTGTTGGAGGATGAATGCATGTGTTCATCCCTATGGGTGAATAACTTACCCAGGTATAGCGGACATGGTTTAATTAGCACCAGAAGTTTTTTTGTTGGGGTGGGAGGAGCGCCTGCAATTATTTATATTTTTAAGTAGTCTGCAGTGCTTGCCTCTTCTTGCCTTTTTAGCCACAGTCCCTTAATAATGTTTTTCAAAACTGAGAATGAAAACCCTGTTTGGAAACAGAATATCCCCAATATCAAGGTATTCAGTAATCAGCAGAATTATGTTACTGCAACAAAAGTGTTTTACTTCTTGCAGTTGCTCCTCAATCAATTTTTTACAATGGCAATCTAGCAACTTAAAGCCATATGTAAATGTCTTGTGATCTGCTTGAACCCAATGAACAATGGCCTCCAAAAAACTGCCAATGACAAATGCAGTGCATGCATCTGTGTGTAAGCAAGCAAATCTTTTTTCAGATGCAATCCCTGCACACTACAGTAGACTGTTGAAGTGTGGAGACTGTGTCGATTGTGTAGTGTTGTAATTCAAGACCCCCTTCAAAGTCACCTCACAGTGTTTATACTTCAGCCCACACAAGGCTGCATACTTTTACAGAGATCTGTATAATAAATTGGGTGTTATTTTACAAGACACCAAATCTCTTACAAGATAAAGAAAAAACGAGAACAACAAGCATGAAGGCTTGGACAGGGGGGTTGGACAGCAAGGGGGTGAGTGGGAGGGGAGCTGTAAGTGTTTTCTTCTTAGATCTGTATGTGTCATGTTCTTTATGTTGCTGAACACAAACATGGCATAAGACAAACAACACCACAAAAACAAAGCCTGTAAGAAAGAAGCAGAAAGTGTCAGTTTCCAGCTTTTTCATCTCCTTGGACAGAAACATAATTGCCAGTGAGGAAATAGCAGTATGTAGGATGTCAGTGGACAGGAAAGGGCATAGGGAAAAGAGAGAGCAGATTATAAAAAGGTATAGAGGGGAAAGGATGACAAAAGAGAGAAAGAAAGGAGAGGACTTCTCTGCCCTTTGGTGTGCAGCAAGGGCCGATCGATAACAGCGTAATGAGCGTGGTATTAGCTGGGGTGCAGAGGGACTGAAGCAGGATGGAGGGAGGGTGGAGGGGGAAGGGGAAAGCCAGGATCTGATTCCCAACAGCAAACAACACCAGTGCTGTAGACACCAGAACCAACACCTGAGAACACCTATTAAAGCCAGATGACCCTCTGCTCAGCTCGGCTAATGATGAATCCACCTTCATACAAACTCCTCACACACACACGCTCACACGTACACACACACACATTTTTACTCAACCTGCTGGCTGGTTTAGCACCCGTCACAGAGTTGTTATAACTCTGCCAAGCTGCTGCTAAAGCCAAACACATCACCCAAAGAGGGCTAACAAAGAAAAACCAAACCTAATCCATACTAAGAACAGGACTACACTCAACATCACCTCTCCATTTTAGTACAGATTACCCAACAATGGCTTCTGCCACTCTCTTAAATCCACTACACAGCAGCAATTTGTATTAGAAAGATGGGAAACTCAGGGATTGTTGCTGGTTGGTTGAAAGAGAGAGAGGGGGACCAGGGCAGAGAAGTGGGGGATAATCATCAGGTATACTCAAAGCCAATCTGTTGCCTCGTCAATAGGCTCCTTCTGCTACGAGTGCCATGTGCAGGACACCCGGCTCTGCTAGCCCCCAAACAGGGACGTCACACTAGCCATCCAGGCAGGCAGAAGCCATGGGATGCACATAGAGGGCCACGGCTGGGTCCTCTCAAATGGAAGGATCAAAGCAGGAATAGAAGAATGGGCCCCCTTCTTTGTGCTCGTGTGGATCCCAAAACAAACGCATCCTCCTTTCTGTTGGAAGTCGCATGGAACAGACTGGCCGCAGGAACAGATGGTACAGATGACTACCACTGGGAGACACCTCTGCAAGTGTTGAATTCAACACATTTCTATGTCTGACTTATAGATAGCAAGCATGTGAGCTCACTGCTAATCCAGTATGTTAGACAATAATTATACACTATATGGTGTCCAGTTATGTGCTGAAAATGCTGCTTCCTAGCACTGGCAGAGGGATCATGCATCCTCATTACATATAAAAAATCTCTTCATCAAAATTCTAAAACAAGCAATTAATTTATCAACAAACTGTGTAACAAATACGTAATATTATAACTTATTCTGTTGACACTGATTTCCTTTTTTTTGTCCAAAACTATGAAAAACAATACAATGAACATTTATTTTGAGTGATCTCACATACACGGTATCACCAAATTCATGGTTCTGTGTTTATTCTTGATAGGAATAAACATAGGCTAAGTACAGTTTTTCAGTTAATTCTACATACATCACAAGTATTGCTTTGACTCTAGTCACTGGTGAACTAAATATGTAAGGACTGTGCAAAAGTCTTGAGTTACCCCTCCTTTCTTTACATTTTACTTCTTGTAATTTTTTTTAGGTGGTCTTGAGCAGTAGTTGTCCAGGCTTTCTGAAGGTCTTTCAAAGTTTTTCTTTGGACATTGGCTGCTTTTTCACTAATTTCCAGTCCAGTCCTCGTACCCGATCATTTTCAGAGGAATGTTTATTTCGTTTGTTCAAGCGCTTAACACTGACCTACGAATCTTTCAAGCATAAAAAAAGGCACCTAACTCAGGGCATGAACCAGTGTTATGTCTGTACATCACAGACAACTTAGCAAAGAACCAACTTTAAACTGTATCTTTAGGCACTTTGTTACTAGCAGCCTGTCACAAAAACACATAATTTGTTCCCATTTCTTTAGTTGAATTTATGAAAAATGCCAAAGACAACACAGTTTGACAGACACAAAATTGTATTTTTGCACCAACAAGGTGATTCCCAAAGAGCTAATAGCTGAAAACTTGGGGTGTCTCAGCATGGTGTGCAGTGTGTCCTTAAAAAAAATTGAGGAAACTGGACAAGTGGAGGACAAAAGAAGAAGTGTCAGGCCTAAACAAACAGTCTACAGCAGATCAACAGTATCTGAAAGTCATGTCCTTAAGAAATAGGAAAGAATCCAGCAAAGACCTGACACAGGACCTGAGAGATGCACCTGGCTCTTCAGTTGATCCATCTACTGTTCACTGAAGCCTCATCAGAAATGGTCTCAGTGGTTCTCAAGAAGCCATTCTTAAGGAAGGGAAACAGGGAGAAAAGGCTGAGGTATGACAAATTGCACAAGAAATCAGTGACAACAGGTTTTATGGAGTGATGAATCCAAATTTTAAATTTTTGGCTAAAATTGTCAATATGTATGGAGGAGGTCAGGAGAGAGCTACAACAGTGAGTGTCTACAGCCATCTGTAAAACACGGTGGAGGCTCTGTCATGGTTTGGGGCTACATTTCAGCCAGTGGAGTTGGAGATCTTGTCAAAATTGATGGAATTATGAACACAGAAAAGTACCGTGAGACTTTAATCCGCAATGCAATACCATCTGGAAAGCGTCTAATAGGCAATGGCTTCATTTTTCAGCATGACAATGATCCCACTGCCAATGCAGTAAAGCCATACCTGGATAGAAAAACACACAATGAGACACTATCAGTCATGGATTGGCCTCCCCAGAGCATCTTGACAGAGAGTGGAATAAAAGACAGCCAACATCCAAAAATGATCTTTGAATGTCCTTCAAGAAGCCTGGAGAACTATTCCTGAAGACTACTTAAAGAAACTACAAGAAAGCTTGCCCAAGAAAGTTCAGGCTGTGTTGAAGAATAAAGGTGGTCATACCAAATATTGACTTTCAAGCTTGTCAATTGTACAAATTCTGTTTTTGCCTTATATACTGTATTTCCTTTTACGTTTGCATGTTTCAATAAATCGCTGCCCCTATTTTCCACTTTCTTAGCAAAATATAAAGAAATGATGGGTGGCTCAAGACTTTTGCACAGTACTGCATTAAAAGAAAAGAGTCCAACAAATGTACTAGCCTTATTTGAGAAAAAAAAAACAGTGATCGGGTGTTTTTTGGGGGGTTTTCTTCAAAGAAAGAAATATATTTATGACTCATTTTAAAATCTTTATATCTTCAGCAGGAACGACTCTGAGCTAGTGTCACACACGGAGTAAGGCGGTGAGAAAGTCCTGACAGAGCTTGACAGACTTGATAACAAAAGTAAAACATCTTGCCACCTTCAAGGTTTAAAAAGTCAGTTTACACATAACATAGAAATGCATTTACGCCCATAGTATCTTTATATTCTGAAAGTTGAGGGTTTTCAGATAGCTGTGACTCCTAGATTACTAAACAGCCCTCACTGGAACTTCTGTTTATGAAAGAAGTCAATTTTCAGTGCTGACAGCACCGTAAAAGGTTCCAGTCACAGACATTGTGCTTGTGTGGAGGGAGAAATCTTACAGACAGTTATATCATAAGATATTTCCTTGGTATAATAACCCTTTTTTATCATCCCACTGTCTGAACCATCTGTGACGAAAAGCATTTCAGCTCTTACACTCATTCTAAATCAGAAAATTGCCTTGCTAGAATTTAGATATTTTTGTTTAGAGTAAAACAATCAAAACTGTCAATTTTGTATTATTAGCATTATTTCCTCCCGCCATGAAGAGTCACAGTCTCATTCCCTGCCAGTGAGTAGAGAGATTTTCTCAAGCCCATCAGAAGCAGGGCTTCCAGTAGATATAACCCATGCTATGGTAATCACATGCTAATCACAGTTAACACCAGCACAGGGTCCTATACTCTAGATTAATGCATCCGTGGCATATTCACGTTTCCATTAGCATAAATCAGGTTCACCCTGCCTTTGTAATTAGTGTTTTCATGTGAATGATAATAGGATATGGTGATTAGGTCAGGGTACTAGAATGGAAATGACTTGTCAGCTAAGTCGGCCTCAAACAGTTCCGCACATGATGGACTATCAATATGTGCTTCCTCAAGAAGCAATTAATGATCTAGAAAGATAATTGAAGTTTGACAGTAGGATGTGGAAAGCAAAAAGAGACCATTAATCACATTTCTGCAATACTGTTCAGCAGAATTGTTATTGCAGAGTTCTGATTGACACTTTTTCTGACACCTTGCATTAAAAGGCTAGCCTCAGTCCTATACTGCATCCCTTTGGAAAATGTTTTCCAGGCTGCAGGACACTTTTTGGGATCAAAACATGGGAAAGGTTTGTGGACCCCCATTCTTCTCCTCAATTAAGTGCACGGAAACTCAAAAGGACCTGCTCTGCCAAAGCATATACCAGCAGCAACCTGTTTCACCTCTGTTCCTCTGCAATCAACATACAGTAAAAACCTTTTTGTTTTTATATAAGGCAGTGCAGGGGAGAAAAAAGAGTGCAGGTATGGGCATGGGAACATGTGCTCTCGAAGACAAGATTAGTGTGCTGCGCATGTGGACAAATATAACAGACAGACATGAAGACAGAAATATATACGTGAGTCGGTGTGATGCACACCTGTGTACTCTGATGAAACACACAGCATAGACAGGACAAGCAGCAATGACTGGCTGGAGGTGTGGTACCCTTTGTGGGTATTGTATCACTTGGGACATCCCTTCCTCTCCTGACATCCCTGACATGGAGCATTCCTCTCAGACTGGTGACCCCACATGACGGACGAGAACCTCCATGCCTATAACCAACTGTTGAGATCTGCTACAGCCTCAAGAGACTGAAAGGCAGAGTTTGTGATCAGGAATGTGAAAAAATAAATCAGAAAGAAAATTAATCAGGTTGTGTGGTTTACAGTGGATCACAACAGCACGTGAAAAGGGAACAGATGACATGTTATGAAAAAATGAAAATCACAGATTTTAAATCTTGATCTGACAGGGCTGTTCGCTCTTTGTGTAGCTACCTGACACCCCTGTTTCCACAGTAATTTATGAGCCTTGACCTGTGAATCTGAACACCCAGATCTGGCCTCCAAAACCATCTTCTTTATGGGTATCATAACCCCTCTTTGAACTATTTGGTAGGAATCACAGCCTTCGCAAAGTCTTAAATGTGAAAACTGATAGTCATGACGAAACTTTTGGTTTCCCTCTCTTTTTTCTGGTGAGGGTTAAGGTTAGGATAAAGGTAAAGGTGGGGTTACTTTTCAGCGTTTTTGTGGGAAAATTGCAGCGTGGCCATAAAGTCTCAGCGACAGTGTAAACACAAAAAAGAAAGAAGTTATTTCACTATCACACGGGTATGCCGAACATCAGGGCAGTATGGCCTTTTACACGAGTTAGCCTACATTTATATGGAGGACTCTGCATCACAGTGTAGCTCTTGTCATGGCAGAGGAATAGCTGAATGAGAGATTCTCAAACAGGGGCAGTAATTTGCAGAGTGTGTTTCTAAGTTATTCCAGCTCCCTGCAGCTCAGCAGTGGCTGACCCCTCTCCCCTTCTGTCTGCTAAGAGGCCTACAGGGAGGAATCAGCCCAAATTACCTTTATTGATCCAGAGAGACAGGTGAATACCAAGCAGGTCTCTTTTCCCTTCACTCGTCTTATCTCTCATCGAGCATTTTCATCTCCCCATCCCCCTCTCTGCCTGCAAGAAGAGAGAATTTTAAAAAAGAAACAGGGATTTTTTATGTGAGAGGGAGTGTTCCAGCCAGCACGTTACTGTATCAGCCACAGCTGTGATTTACTGTTTGCATTCATGTTGCTGTGATTAAACCTGCCTTCTCCTCGCTCATCTTTCATGAGCTACTGAGTGAACAGGAATGGCGAGCGGCTGTTTTTCTGCCTCCAATCCTCCGTTGTCCTTTCGCCCCAGCATACAAATCACTGTAGCGCTGGAAAAGATACTCCATTAGGTCCAACTCTGAGTTAAATCAATGCGTGACTTATCAAATGAAATAGGGGATTATGAGGTAATCACCTGACAAACGTTGCTGAAATTGTAATTATCTCCACTGCAGACATCTCAGAGAGAGAAGACCAAACTAAGTATTTAAGTGGAGGGTGAGATAACAGGGTACAGAAAAGCACAACAGCTATATCTCTTAGGCAGCAGTGTGAGCCAGCATGTTTATGGGGCGAGAAGAACCAGAGCGACTCTGTGGTTTATTTCACTCAACAGAGATATACATAGCTACTAAGGGGTTCACTCCATTGACAGATTTATGCTTCAGGTCATCTGTGTCATTACTGAAAAACTACTGCCCAGTCTGTGTGTTTCTGCTGCTTCATCATACCTGTGTGGTCTTTAAACATCACATTTTTAGGAGAATTGCATGAGTGGTAGGTGCCACCATTATTTTATGATTATTTCATTTTATTTTGGGAACTGGAGTTAAAGAAATTTATTTTTGAAGTTCAACTCTGTGAGTTGAAATCTGTTATTGGCCTTTGCCAGCTAAAGCACAAACCTCTGACAATTCTGAAGTTGAAGTTGCAGTTGAAACCTGTAGCTACATCCTCGTGTTTGATCTGAACAGCAGGACATACGTGATTTTGATCCAGTTTTTCCAGCTGAGAGACTTAAATCCCAATAAGATAATGATCTATTCACTTAAGTAAATAATTCACATCATTGCATTTATTAGAAACTAACAGAAGTGCACCAATTATTATAGGTTTAAAGTCAATTATTATACATTTTACATTGCAAAATATAGACATGTTATGTATTTTCTTATGTATTCACCTGAATGATGATGTATGAAAAAAAAAAAATCACATGGGGAACCTTCTCATCGGAGAACTGAAAATTACTGGGTACTTCTCAGGTACAACACAGCCCCCAAGTGGATGCACTGCGCAATTACACCACACCAAGTGGAACAATCACTTTTGGCTATCTTGCTCCATCTCTTGGTCAAAAACCCGCATTGAACTGTGTGGCTTTATAAATAACGCTTGACAACGCCATAAGTGAATATGGGACCTGTGTGCATTCTCCAGGGCTGTGTTCAGTCCCGACAAAATGTAGCTATATGTTTATTAAAACATATACATCATTTACCATAATCCACCAGTGCAAGGAAAATGCTTTACAAAATCATATTTTCTCAGATAGAAATATTCTGTATCAATACCAACAGCAAGTGAGAGGGAAGGTGTCACACTGTGTCTACTCCACACCAAGTGGCACATGCTGGCTACACATCTGCATAAGCAGCAGCACAGCGCCCCCTTTCGGTATAACTGTCTTAACTCTCTTCGAACAAGACACCAAATAAAAGATCCTCTATCAAAACCACGGATCAAAACCAAACTGAGTTGATGGAGCTCTAACAGCAACCCCTCTGTTCACACAGACAAGCGGAGGTGTGACTGTGGGAAGCTCGCTGATTAAGTTCAGTCCCAACTTGGCTCAGTCACACTTCATCACCTCATTCGGTGTCTGCGATCACACCACCAGTGCAGCCAAAGTTCACAGGGGCATGCCAGCACTTGCCCTCTCCAAATGAACTAATACAAACAATAACACAAGATTACAAATCACAAAAAGATAATATCTCCCTTGATATCTATTAATAAATACTCAGGCTTCAAATTAGGATTTCCTTTAATACAAACACTGATTTGTGGATGTAACTATGATGTAACTATGATCTGCATAGCTATGAGGGTAAAAGTGATATCCATCAGTTCATATTCATATGACTCATTATTACTGCCTGGTGCAACTCTTTGCAACCAAGCTGCATGGCAGTTGTGACATGTGTGGCTCCAGAGATCAAACTTGGGGCTGAATACTATCTGTTTCTGTAGGTGTGTATTCTTTACACTCAGCTTCACACCAGCACATGCAAGAGCAGCATGTGTCTAAGAAATCAAAGTTCACAAAGCTGCGTTGGGTTTAGGGCAGTGTACAATGTTCAAAATCTCAATCACAATTTACTTTTTATTATCATATATGCAACTACAAATTCAGCTGGTTATACATTCATCAGACAGGGTATCATTCCCTGTTTTTATATTTCATTTTGGAGGTGAGCACATTTCACACCAAAGTAAGTGACACTCCTGTAGCTTTGACACCCATGCCTGGGAAAGTTCAGAAGATCCCACGATTGCAGAGTTTATGAAAGCTTCAGTAAATCCTCATCATTTCTGATCTCAGCTTCACATTTATGCATTAAAATGATTTTTCATGCACAGAACTCAGACTGTGATCACTTGCTCTGGAAAGTCATTTTGTTATTTTTGTGTTGCTTTGTTGAACCAACCACTCTGGAGTCTCAGTGCTGGCTATATCTGTCATCTTTACTCCTCTGAAGCCTATATTAATATTAAAGTGAGAGATGAAATGTCAGTAAATATAAGTATTTTGCAATTCATTAAACAGTGCTAGTTGACAATAGATCCAGGATATGCCAACTGTGCAGGGGTAGTGCATTGCCCCCGGTGCAGTTAAAACGCCAAAATTTGTCTCCCACCAAGAAGGTGTGCAAACTTTGCACTCTTCAGAACACCTAGAGATGATCTAAAGACTTCCCGCTGCACACCTCAAAAGGTCAACACCGGTGTGACTTGAAGAGTTCAACAGTTCATCTGTACAGATAGATACAGTTTGTTGAGGTTTCAGAAACTTTACACTGGACTACGCATAGTAATATCATCACATTCAAACAAAATGCTTCTTGTGCATTTAACAGAAATTCGGGGAAAAGGTCACGAAGCACAACTCTAACATGACAAGGTCAGTTTTATTGCTATAGCTTGTTATTACAAGCTGATGTAGCTGTTCGGAGATAAAATGCACTATAGTTGTGACATGTGTCACCACAGGCAGTCAGACTACCTATCTTAAACATGTCATACTTCTTGTGGTTTAAAACCCAACACTTAGTCAGGATTTACTGCGATTGCAAGCAACAATCATTAAACCTGCTACTATAACTTTTAAACAATAGACTCATTCACTTCTGCCTGCCAGTAAGGACATACCCTTATTATAAACAGCATCAAAGGATTTTTTTATAACAAAGGCTGAGATACCACTCTCTAAGAAGGCAACTGATATTAGCTCTAAATTTAAAGGCTCTGAAGAGGGGCTCTTTGGGCAATCCTTACATTACTATTAATTCATGTTGGTTTACTGGAATATATACAGTATATGACACAAAGCAATATTGCTATATCTATAGGATCTTGATGTGCATACAGAATGCACAGATAGCAGGAGGAATAATGGACCAGTAAGGGTTCACACTGAATTAGCCTAGCTCTTATTAACCCACTCTACTTCAGCGTTGTATCTGGGCCTGCACTTTAATTTTAAGGTTGCACAGCTTGAAGTAGAACTAGAATATACATCCAGTCAAAAATTCACGTGTTGGTTTTAAACAATTTAGACAAACACTGTCCCTTCCACCCAAAATCATACTAACCCAGTCAGATGAATGAAACAAACTAAGAACCTAATTTAAAAAAAAAAAAAATACAAACATAACATTAACACTTTATGTTGCAGTGGTTTATAATATTCATGTTTTCATTAAAGGTTTTGCAGTATATAAGCTATGGCTATTGTATGGCGTTTTGATTAAAAAAAAAAAAAATAGCCTAACCTTGTGTCATATTCCTCACCTGGTGCTTTGCAGAGTCAACTTCCTGTTTGATGCTTGTCACACCAAGGAGGACATGTCGTTTTATGTAGTTTCACAACTAGGGCTTTGAAAAATGTAATTTTCACTCTTCAAGAACCCTGTATGCATTAACACAAGCCCCGATGGCCCAAGTGTAGGTAGAGAGTATTTTTCAAGTTAAAACCACATAAAATAAATATTATCTCACTATGTTACAAGTAATTTTGGTCTAAACAGTTTTATCTATCTCTATCTTTGTCTGTCTCAGTCCAACTTTATGGGTTCTGGTGACAGAGTTTGCGCCCTCCACCTGTCCCGAAGTTTCCGCACTTAACGCGACACTGCACAGGAAATGGGGCGTTTACCACCTTGCACTTACCCATGGGAAAACGGTTGTTCAACAGAAAGAAGGTGAAAAAAACTCAATCTGTTACAGTTTATGATTAAAGAAGCCACATACACTTAGAGTGACCTTTAGGTTATTTTCATATTAAGTTTTAGATGCTTCATTGTCAGAAATAAACACAGCAAGTAAGGGAGCCCCAAACACGGTCTGCACTTGAATAAAATCAACCTGGTGTCTTTCATGGACGTTCAAATGGAAAATGTCACAGTCCTAGAGACGGAATTTTCCTTGTCCCTTGGGCACTTTATAAGTCAATCAATACTGTGCCCTGAGTGCTTTAATTCACTTTTTATTTGTGCAGTGAATAGTTTAAAAGCAAATAAACCCCAGACACGACATTTATTTGATGCATTTTATTGCAAATTATAAAAGAGGCAGAAATGTCAGAGGAATAACTTAAGCATTTAAATTCTTGGAGACTGATATTCAAACTATTTACATATATTTACAGGAATAAATTAAAAGATATAATATATAAATATTATCACATTATGCAGCAGTCTTCAAAGGTCTTCAAAGGTCTGAAGACATTTAGTTCTGCTCCTTTTCAGCCTCCTCCTCTTCATCATCGTTGTCTTCGTCGCTGCTGGAGTCCTCATAGGGGCAGATGGTTGCTTGGACCGGATAGTTGCGGAGGAGCATTTCTGCGTCCCGGTACAGATAATCAAAACATCTCGATTTTGGCCAGTACAACCTTCAAACAGAAAGCAGTGAATGGTTATTTGTGCTATAGGCCTCCTTTGAAAAAAAAAAAAAATGGTGTCTTAATTAACAAAACTCCACTTACTTGACTGGATGGATGACTTGAGGTGTTTTCGGTTGTTTTGCACCAGTAAGGTCTCCATGGGTTGAAAGAGGCTAAAACAAAGCGATTTCTTCAGTCTTGTGTCCAGCAAGCAATGTATGTTTGGATTTAAAGACAGAAACTTTAAATTGGAAAGCCTACCTTGTGTTGGGCATTTTCGCCCTCATTTCCAAACCATGGTCTCCACAACTCTGACTGCTGGGCGGAACTGTCTCCATTAAAAACAGACGTTAATCCACTCTTATTGGTGTGAGTCTCCATGGCCCCTTGTGCTGGTCAGCTCTGCGTAAAGTATTCCGAGGAGAGAATGAAGAATGTGAGAATGAAGGCAGGAACCTCCTTTTTATCAGGGTCTGGAAGCCCGTGCCAAATTGCGTTTTGACGCGTCTCCAAGTGTTTCCATGCGCCACGGTGTTAAGGTGCGAAGTCACACTTCAACAAACTACGATCATTTGGTCACCTTCTGTCTTCATTTTGCATTTTAATTTAAAAGGTTTGATGATTTGGATCTATTTAAAACATGGCAACAGTGGTGCTCAAAATCATACTATTTATTAATAAACGACTGATCTAAACGTATGTACAGTCTGCACGCATTTTACATTGTCAGTGAACAAAAATCACAAAAATCTCTTTTTGTTTTAAAGGCTTATCTGGCAACATGAATTAAAATTTGAACGGGCAAGCAGCTGTTCTAGTCTGCTTACGTTTTTCTGGGGGGAAAAAGATTGAACTCTTGATCCCCTTTCTTTATTTCTGTCTGTGTAGCCATTTGGGTGTAAGGTGTGAAGAAACACGTGCCCTACTGTCCTTGTGTGCTTAGTGGGAGATGGAAGAAGGCTCGCGTGCGGTTGTGGGAGGGGTCGGTGGGGGAATTACACGCGTCAGCCTTTTGTGAATACAACAGCACAGCAGATGCAGAGGTTGAACGCATCACACTCTCAAATGGAAAGCCTGATAATAATGTATTAAGCTCAACTGCATGAGCTTTTATTTGTCCCATTTAATTATTTCATCATCTTATTGCTTAATTATTGCGGTTTTTCAAAGTTGCTGAGTTTTTCACAGGTTCCATCTTTTGTCAAAACTCTAAACACAAAACCCAAATGTTCAAACTCCATTCACAAAACCTCTGACTTTACTGGCGAAACTAAAAAAACACACCAAAATAGTTTTATCAAAACAACATAGCTTTTTGTTTTCTTTTTTCTAAGGGTCAGGCGCGCAACGAGTCACAAAAACTGAAAACACAGTATTCAGAGCATCGGGATGCGTAACTCAACTCCTTCCAACCTCATGTGGCTGTCTTGCAATTCAACAAAAATAAGAGGGAAAAAAAGAAATGGACCCCCCACTGACCAATCTCTTTTATACTTGCAACATAATGTTCTGAAACATCAGTATACACAGATAGATTCAAGAAGATGGTGGCAATAGAGGATCTGCTGAGAGTGGGTTGTTGACTTTGTCCAGCTTCCCCCATTCACATAAGAAAAAGAAAAAGAAGAAAACATTAACTGTTTAGGAATTACAGCCATTTTCATATATTACATATACATACATTGAGATGCTCTGCCAGGCCTTTACTGCAGCCACCTTCAGTTGCTGCTTGTTTGTGAGTCTTTCTGCATTCAGTTTTGTATGTAATAGCTAAGAAAGTATGCTCTGTTGGGTTGAGGTCAAGTGACTATCTTGGCCTTGAAGAATTTCCCATTGCTTTGCCTTAAGAAGTTCTTGGGCTGCTTTTGCAGTGTGCTTTGAGCCATTATCCATTTGCACTGTGAAGCTTTGTCTGATCCCTGTACACTTACTTCATCCTGCTACTTCTACCAGCAATCACATCATTAATAAACACTAGTGACCCGGTTCCACTGGCAGCCATACATGCTCACGCCATAACATTGTCTCCACAATGTTTGACAGATGATGTGGTATGCTTCAGATCATGAGCTGTTTCTCTCCTCCATACTTTTGTCTTCCCATCATTTTGGTACAAGTTCATCTTGGTTTCATATTTCCAAAGAATTTTTTTTCCCCAGAATTGTGCAGGCTCCTTTAGATGTTTTCTGGCAAAGTCTAATCTGGCCTTCTTGTTCTTGAGTGTAACCAGTGGTTTGCACCTTGCTGTAAACTCTCTGTATTTCCATTCATGATGTCTCTTGATTGTAGACCTTGACAATGATACGCCTACCTCCTCTAGAGTGCTCTGGACCTGGTTAGATGTTACTTAAGTTGTTTTTCTTATTCATAGAAATAATTCTGTCATCATCCACTTTAACCGTCTTCTGTGCTCTTTCAGGTCTTTTGGTGTTGCTGAGCTCGCCAGTGCATTCATTTTTTAAAAGAATGTACCAGATTGTTGATTTGGTCACTCCTAAAGTTTTTGCAATGTCTCTGATAGGTTTGTTTTGGTTTTTCAGTCTAATGATGGTCTCCCTCTCTTGCACTGACATCTTTTGGGGTCTCATATTTAAAATTAAAGTGAAAAGTTATACAGTTTTTCTGAATTGAAAAGCACATTTCCTAAAATCTCGTCTCTTTTTCTCAAATCACTAAACACAAACTCTAAAATTCAAGCTACACTCACAAAACCTTTGACTTGCCTTGCAAAACCAAACATTTGATTCAAAACTTTTTCAACTTTACTCAA
>VUQI01061014.1:0-12377 GCA_015106735.1 Paratilapia polleni
GCTGGTCACTCTGGGACGAACAGCAAGCCCAAGCTGATCCCACAAGTGTTCAGTGGGGTTGAGGTCAGGACTGCAGGCAGGCCATTCCATCCTCTCCACTCCCAAATTCTGGAGGTAAGCTGTTTGGCATTGGCAGACAAGATTGGCAAGTTCTCATGGGGGCAACCCACATACTCAACTCTGCTGCTCAACCCACAAATGCATTTTCCTTACAAATGTGGCACCATTTAAAAGAAAATAAACAGGCTTTCCAACGGTATGAGATTTACTGCCAAGAAGCATTGTTACAACAAAGAAACAATCAACCAAACACAAATTTCCTTACTTTTTGTGCTAAGTATATTTGAATGATCTTAATTAATCATTGCTATGTTTTCTTATTGTTGCTCATTCAATCTGAACAAAATTCTTGTATATCATTTCCCTGCCGATGCGCACTCACCAGCCACTTCATTAGGTACACCTGTTCAACTCTTGTTAATGCAAATATCTAATCATCCAATTACACGGCAGCAATTCAATGCATTCAGGCATGTAGACATGGACAAGACGACCTGCTGAGGTTCAAAGCGAGCATCAGAATGGAGAAGAAAGATGATTTAAGTGACTTTGAACATGACATGGTTGTTGATGCCAGATGAGCTGCTCTAAGTATTTCAGAAACTGCTGATCTACTGGGATTTTCCCAAACAACCATCTATAGAGTTTACAAAGAATAGTCTGAAAAAGAGAAAAACATCCAGTGAGCAGCAGTTCTCTGGGTGAAAATGCCTTGTTGATGTCAGAGGTCAGAGGAGAATGGCCAGACTGCTTTGAGCTGATAGGAAGGCAACAGCAACTCAAATAACCACTTGTTACAACCAAGATTTGCAGAAGAGCATCTCTGAATTTGCAACATGTCTAACCATAAAGCAGATGGACTACAGCAGCAGAAGATCACACTGGGTACCACTCCTGGCAGTTAAGAACAGGAAACTGAGGCTACAATTCCCACGGGCTCACCAAAGTTGGACAACAGAAGATTAGAAAAACGTTGGACGTTGGAGGAAATTTTCTTGGCACACTTTGGGCCCCTTAGTACCAACTGAACATTGTTTAAATGCCACAGTCTACCTAAGTATTGTTGCTGACCATGTCCATCCCTTTATGACCACCCATGTCACAAAGCTCAAATCATCTCAAACTGGTTTCCTGAATCTCCGAGAAATGTTTCCAGCACCTTGTTGAATCTATGCCATGAACAATTAAGGCAATTCTGAAGGCAAAAGGGGGTCTAACCAGTTGCCCGGTCATTTTACAGTAATGGGGAGAGGTAACAACAGCAACATAGACTGTACTTGGGAGAGAGATGGACTTTTCTTTCTGTATGATTTATTTGCGTAACATTGTGAGCAATCTACCTGTAAAAGATAAATACTCATTAAGGATATTGCTTGCAGTCAGTAAGAAAGAAATAACCCGTAAATGGCTGAAAACGGAACCCCCAACTAAGAATGACTGGATTGATGTAATGAGTAATTTCCAAGGCATGGAGAGATGATGCCATTTTTTTTGGAATATCACAATGAACTTGCATGGAAATACTTTTTTTTTAGTTTTCAAGCTCTAATATCTTTAAGAGCACCCTATCTTTGAAATTGTTCTTTCTCCAGGCCTTCAAAGTAGTACTTGCCGTACTATCACATTTTCAAGCAAATTCAAACTCTCAGAAATATATGTTGAACTTCAGCTACACTTTTGAAATTCCATATTCCTAAAGTCATAGTAGCAGATAGTTGGCTTAAAAATTTTGAATGACATAGCTTGAGCAGTTCACTAGATATAGCTATTTGAAAATGGCTCCACAGAAAACGCTGCTGAGAAAAGACTTAACTAACTTCATCACTCCGCTGGATTTTTTCAGGGAAATTTGGGGTGGTCAAGCTGGGAGCATTTGGTCAGTTGACATGGAATGACCCATAAATCACCCATAAATTATAGTTATTGCTGTTGTTTTTGTTAATATCATTATTATTAAAATTATGAATATAATTTGTTCAAAAAAAAGTGTTTAATTTTGCATATTATTATGTGTCACATTTAGATGTTTAAACTTTATTGCTACCCATTATCATTGCTTCTCAACCACTGCAGGCCTTCCCCCAACACTACAGATGAGAATATTGGGTACAATAGATATATACTGTCCATGTTAAATAAGCTAACTAAAAAATGAATTTGGAAAAAAAAAAAACTTAGAGAGACAGACAGAAAGCTTGTATTAAGGGATTTTTGGCTTTTGCCCCCCTTCATTTGATAATACACAGAAGCATTGTGTGAAGAAAAAGAATTCAAGAGGGAGGAAAATATGCGTCATAACGCGTGACAACATGAGTGACACACTTACTACAGTGTAGTAAACAGACGGCTAAAGAGGAATGTAAATAGAATGAAAACAACGGTAAAGTGTATTAAATCTCATACAAAACCCATTTTGCCTCCTACCACGTGGAGATTTGGGTTTCAAAGACAAAACACTGGTAGTGGCATGGTGTGGAAGTGGGTCGAGACTAGTCAGGATGTTATCACCAGTTTGATTGTGTTAGTGGGCTTTAAAATCAGCCGTGAGCTAGGAAAACGAAAGTTACCACCAACGTTTGATTCACAACACAACCAGAACTAATTTCCGAGCAAACAGTACTGCTGTTAATAATGACAGACCGCTTGGGGTTCACGGCATCTCATATGTGACCTGACTAGCTACTAAATGCGAGTACGGAGCCCAACACTAATAGCCAAAACAGCTCTGATCACAGAGATCAGATTGTAATTAAGCTCGTTGCCCACAGAAGCAGAGTCTCACTATCCTTTTCACTGTTCACATATTTTGTCCACGGGTTAAAAGAGCAAAACCCCTTAAACAAATAAGTAAACTCCTCTCACCGTGCTTAGCGGAACACCATGGTCTGTCTGCGCCGCCATCTTTCTCAAAAAAGGGATAGTGGTGGGCGGAGGGGAGGTCAGCGCATTCGCGGACCGGTCAAACCCACAAGTTAACCCTGACGTGAACACACACAACTATTAAACAATTAACTTTTAAGTTGATTAAAAGTACCACTGTGTCTTGTTAATATCAATCCCTCTATCACATAATATTCAAGGCTTTATTTGTTCATTCAACTCTGTTAGGATCACTTCCGGTCTCACGTCTTCAAGAATAAAAGCGTGCCCTTCATGAATTTCACTGAAATTATTCAGGATTTTGATCCCGCTACCAGCCATGGATAGAGGCGTTATATTTTCTTGTTGTTTGGCACTTAAATCTGTATTCCAAGGATCAAATATGTGCCAAAAACTGGCCAAGTTAAAATGCCCAACTTTACAGTAGGAATAAAGATGTTTACACCCTGTCACAGAACAGTTTTGGTCTCTAATAGCTACAATATCTGTAATGTAGGGCACAGTTGCTTTGATGGGCAAAGCAACCTGGATGTCTGAGCATTAGGCTGCACTAAAAACACTCTTAAGGTGTTGGCCATTCAGTTTGTGACACTCAGTAAAGGTGTCCAGCTCAATCCCTTCATTAATGTAGCTGATTAGCCTGCCTGACAACTTAAAAGAGCAAGATGATTACAAAAGGCTGAAGGAGATTCATCCAGCTGCTGACCTGTTGGCCAGCAGTTAGGAATAGCTCCCTTGTAAATGTTGCAGTTCTGTAAAGTCTTTTTTTTTTTTTAAAACTGTAAGTATATTTTTAATGCTAAGGAAATGTTAATTTCTGAGTCTGGAGTGTCTGACAAGAGCTTTTATTTAAGGCTTTCATTTAAGACTTTTAAGTACCTTTTGTTTGATAACCCCCCCAACATACCGTCCCATTCAAATATGGTCATGTCAGTTACAAACATAGACTTTATATGAAGCTGAGGTTAGAGCAAAGTAAAGCTAGACAAAGACAAGATATCTTGTTGAACTTGCTTCGTAGGCCAGGTCCCAGGAGATGAACAGTATAAAATATAGACACATTTATTATAACACATCAACATCTGAGCAAACCTGCTGTAACATGTAACATGTTTGTCCCACGATCATCCAGTTCAGAAGTTCGCCTCTCAAATGGACATCCTTCAATTACTTCATCAGCATGTCCCTGCACTATCAACAAACAGGCTGTCCTGCAGGCCCATTATATAACCAAAACAAACAGAAGGCAGGTCACCATGCTCAATAAGGCTCCATCAGGTTTTACCCTTTTCAGGTCTTCTCAAAATACTGAAACCTCTCCAAACTATAGGGCTTAACTTCAAACATTCAAAAATTCCATTACAGTCAGTCACTTCCTCTGCACTGAAACATTTAGTGTACATCACTGAAGTGAACACTGTTTATATAAAACAGTGTGACACTTTAGACGCACAAGATACTGATCAGTGAACAATCGTGTGTCATGTTGTGATCTGTCATGTGTGTTGCATTGTGATAGAAATAATTGGCATCATCTTGAAGATTATATGAATATTTTAATGTAAGTATTACTGTAATGCAGCTGAAAATATTGCAAAACTGAACTAAGTGTAGTTTAAAGTGAGTTTTTGAATACAGGCTGCAGTCTGAATGTGCTTTGATAGCATTTCATGTTGAAATATTTACACACTTTGAATGACGTCATGAAATGCTGTTATTCAAGATTTTTAAGTGTAAAACTGCAGGTTTACTATCAGTTCAAAACCTTTCCACATTTTCCAACTGGAATTCACCAATAACCAATATTCTTGGGTCAAACCGTGATTTTACAGTCATCGATCCATAAACTACATCTTGTCTGCTTGATTCAAGATTCATATGCCTTTTGTTCCCATCAGGTTACAGCAGAATAAATATATTTAAAAACTGAATGTAATAGCTTCATCAATAAATAAAATGTGATAGACCATGTTAACTCCTGTTTCATCCTCCTTTTTTTTAAGATCAACATAATTTGCTGCGTTCATATTTTTAGCTCTGCTAGATCAAAATGGAGACTTTGCTCCTTTCTCACCCATTTTCATGGTGAATCCATGGCATTTGAGGCCCAGTGATGATATATATTTTTTTTAATTACCCAAGCTTGATCAGGGTGAACATACTCAGAGTTAATTGATCTAAGTCTGATCAGCAATTCTGGGGCAAAATGCTCAGTTTCCTATGTCAGAGTGACTCACAGTTCAGGATTAGACTTTTGGAATTCTTCAAATTTGACACAAACATTAAGTTGGACTCAAGGAAAAACTGATTATAATTTGGTGCTCAACAGTCAAGCTCACATAACATGCTTTTAAATAGCACATTTCACCACCAATTGTTTGGTGTAATGTTTGTGCAGTTATTTGTCAATTTCCCTTGCCTGTCATGGGTCTGGGTATGGACTTCTTCCAAACTTCCTTCTTCGTGTCCTTCTTTGTAGGAATTAAAGTTGTTTTAACAGTTGGGGGATATAGAACCACCTTTTTAACTGAAAAGAAACACATATTTGTGTTTGAAATATGCAATACAGTAGTAGTTTTGTAACTTGCCTTAAAAGTATGCTGAAATGTGGGACTCTAGAAGTATGCGACTGTGGAATAAGTAGCTAAAAGATGTAACAAAGCTGTCCATATTGCAAAACTGAACTACTCCAAACTGTATCTGGAAAAGAGCTTTTACAAAATTACCACCTAAACTTAATTCACATCCATTTGCATGACTCCATTGTTCCTGCAGTGTTCAGTAATTTAGTGTATTGTATGTTTTTGTATTTTGTAGTGGTAGCTTGATTTACAGGCTAAATGCAAATATGGATGCAAATATCAAATGCTTGATCAGCTTGGTCCTTCACAGTCCATCAAGAATAGAGGCATGTTCAGTGTTGCAATAATCTTGTGAAACTATATGCATTAAAACAATATTTGCAATATTTACCAAATTCATAAATTTGCTTATTCCTTATTCTCTACACACCAGTTTTCATAGTTTAAGGTTCTACAGTAATTTCTCTGACACAAATGCAGCAAAACAAACAATTTAAAATCGTAAAGCAAAGTCACAGCACTTTTTTTTAATGTTTAATTTATTGAATTTCATTTTTGCTAAATTAAAACTAGACCCGGTCTTTTAAACATTCAAAGTAACTTACTTAAACATTCAGCACTGTGGAAAAAAAAAAAATGGCCAGTTGTAAAAACTTTCCATGGACAATTACAAAGAAAGGCTAATTTCCCTTAAACACCAAAAATGGCAAAACCAGAGTTTTTTTTTCTGGTCTACACAAAGCACATTCAGTAACTTACCAATAAAACTCTTAGCATAACTTATTATGAATCTTTATCAAGAGTAAAGACGACACATCTTTACATTCTCTTGTGTATGGCTGTACTACAGATTGAAGTTAACCAGTCATGGAAATGAACAATAGTACATAGGGAAACCTGCTTATTGGTGTCAAACTTAAAGAATCTTTACTGGAGCGATCGTTTTTATAAGGTGCATGCTTTATAAAAATCATAGGTAATAACTTTAAGTTGGTTTACATCATTATTATTAATGGTAATTGTTTTTAGTCATAAAGCAAACATAAGGCGCTAAAGGGACAGTCTCAATGTGTGAATAACCTGCAGCTGAGAAAGTAGCACTTCCCAATGATTTGTAATTAATTTCCACAACCAGTTAATTTACCATTTTCAGAAATAAAAAAAACAACAACATTGCTACCATGACATCCCTTTGTTTTTCCAGGAGATTCCATGTGGCAGAGGTACATGTATTGATGTGAAGATCAGACAAGTAGTTAAAACACTATAAAGCAGAATTTCAAAACACTTCCTTTTTTTCCCTAGTTCACAATACAACATCATCACTGATTGTGCCCATTTCACATATTCAACTTGCATGGCTGCTGGTCAAAAAAAAACAAAAAAAGCTCCATGACAGGGTTTCTAGCTCTCCATGGAGTCGAGGAACTCTTCTTCTGTGATGTGCTCCAGCCTTATCAGGACTGCATGTGAACTGGCGGGTGGGTAGTCTGCAACAGGGAAGTAGGTTGTGGGGTCGCTAGAGGGGGAAGGGCCCTGGAAGGAATGGAAAAGGGTGCGAAGGAAAGGCAACAGCTGGGTGATGGAGGAGAGGGAGCACTGAGTGAGGAGAGGGAACTCCAAATACTCTGAAGAAGATTCCTCGCTCAGCTCATCCAGGGTCTGAAATGACATGACAGGGCACCATAAGCAGAGTGAGATGATTGAATATCATGAATGGCTTTTATTAAAATCTTTTTTTAAATTTTTTAAAATTAAAATAAATTCACATTTATTAAGTTTAAGGTTAAATTTCATCCCTGAAATTTTAGTTATGTCATTTCCACTTTCATCTCTGCGAAACTAATTGTGAGGTGCTGCTGATTTGAGGAGTGTTTTTCAACCCCTGGTCTGTAATCTCACTGCAATTTAGTCTTTCATCTTTTGTGTTATTTAACACAGAAACACAGACCTTTCTGGGATAATGTAATGACCCAGTATGGTTGTGTAATGGCCACCAGATTTATATAATTATTTGGACTTTGTTTTTGATAATATAATCTATTCAAGTGTCACTTTGGTATGAGGGGAAGGGTCTCAATACTGCAACACTCATGAGCCCCAAGCACCGCTGCCCAGAGGACAGGATGTCAAACACCATCTAAGTGACAAAGCCCTTTGTCATTCACACATATGCGTCACTGACAGAAAAGTATTACTGTTGTGCAAAGTGTTAAATCACAGTGTTACAAGAGCCACAAAGCTGGCATGATATTTGTCACAAGATCCACAGAATGTGGTGGTGCTACTGCTGGAGTACGATTACTCCAGTAAGAAGCTGATGTGCACCATCTGTGCATTAATGCTGTTTAACAATGTGCTGCTCCAAGCTTTTACACTGATGTTATATTCAACTCAAACTCATGCGAAGTTGAAAGTTGTATATACTGTGCATGTAAGTTCAACGCTCCCTGCAGGTAGACGGGCCATCCACAGACTGCCAACGTGCAAACACAGCTGAACCCTAATTTCCCCTTAACCCTTTCATGCATGGTAGTCACTACAGTGGACAGCTATTCAAAGGGCATTTTCTTTTGAATATCCATGTGTTTTGTTGCTGTAGTGGCAAAAAGTGGAAAAAATTTTGACTGAAGATGTCATAATTCATGCATGAAAGGGTTAAGCAGGCCTACCATGTGTCTTGCTTGTGGGCGGGATGAGATGAACTTAAAAGACTGATTGTACACAGGTTAGACTAAAAGCCTGTTTCCTCAATGTTGGCAATCCCGAGCATGAACCTTTCAAGACACTTCAAATTGGGATGATTTTTTTTTTTTTTTTAAATAGGCCAAACATTTACTATTCCGTTCTGGTTTCTTACCCCATAGCGTTGCTGTATTCCTTCCAGCACTCTCACAACATGTGGTATGCATTCCTGTTCACCTTCTATCAGTGCATTTTCTGGACCACTGTAGCGGCTTACATCCACCTCAGGAACAAAGGCCCAGCGATACCTATATGATGAACAGATATGTACAGAACAAAATTACTAATATTACTCAATCTCACAACAAACATGCTTCTAAGTCCTTTTGTCCTTTTTTAGGCTCTTACATCTGAAAGAGTGGTATCTGCTCTGGAGGAAAAGCCAGGGAGGTGTCCAGAAACTTGCAGGCTGACAGGTACATGTCCAACTCTGCCTGAGAGAAATTAACCTGTCCATTTCTGTCAAGGTTTCCACGCGCCGCTTTAGCCAGTCTTGGTGGCACATGAGAACAAAAGAAAGGGCACAAAGATTTTAAGAGTGAGACATTCAAAAGGGTGGAATGAAGTAGGAATTTGTGAATAAAGGAATTAACCCACTTTGAGCGGTCTTTATCCACCTGGAGAGCCTTCTCCAGACGTGTAAAAGTACGAATCTGAAAAAACAGGTATACAATCAAAAAGGTTTTAAACACAGTTTGCTCCGTGTCTGAAACCAGGCGCTTAGAGAAATTGGATCTTACCAGCTCCGTGACCATTATGGGCCAAAGAGACGTCAGGTGCTGGGTGGAAATCCGCAACAAGAGAACACGAAACATCAGGAACATCTGGGCTGAAACAGCAGGGCTAGGGTTCATGCGTAAAGTCTCTGTGAGACGCTCTGGAAGGAAGGGGAAGAACAAAACTGATTTTAACGCTTGTTTTTCAAACTAGATTGAACAAAATCATTTAAAGTGTACATAAATATGCAGTAACAGCCAACCTTGAATGAGGGGCAAATAGAGGTGGTACTGGTCGAGTTCTCCACTGAACATGGCAAATGCCTGGCGTTTAAGCAGCATGGGTTTCTGTTCAACATTAGTGAACAGTTTCAAGGAGCTACTCTGCATGCCTGCAGCACAAACAAATGCAGATTTATAACAGTAAATATAAACATCTCTCTTTTAAATTTGTGACACCACTTCAGTAAAAGTGATGCTGTGGCTGTTTTGACTTTGAATCCTTGAGAAGCCTGAACTCTTTTCTCTTTTATACTTTCAGTGTCTTTCCAGAATTAGAGATTTTCCTCGAGGCTGTACTCACTCATGAGGTCTTTAAACATGGTCTTCTCATGAGTCAGCAGGTGGTCAATAATGGATTTCCAACTACAGAGAACACGGAGCAGCAGACATTAGAGGCTGTTGTATATGTAATACAATTTAAAACTTTTGACAGATCAAATGATTTATAGATACAACAAAATATGAAAAATGAACAAAAAAAAAAAAACCCTCTTGTTGAGCAACATAAAACCAATTCCAACTGGAATGACGGGTGCTAAATGCATGTCTACTGTGGGTAAGGGTTACTGATTGAATATTGTAAGAGATCTGTTTTTGAGTGGGGAGAATTGAGTGAAACAGGATCAGTGAATAGGATATATTAGATTGGGATTTTTGTGTTTTCTCCCTTTACCAAAATAATTGTGATTTAACATGTTGAGTTTAGACACCGACAATTGATTTCCTTAACCATTAAGGAGGTACTGTAATGAAAATCGTTTTCTTTCTTCTGTTGGATAATATCATGATTTGCTGATACTTATACCTTTAACATATACGTAAGTACTTTTTGTCGGTTTGAGTTGTGCACATGGTGTGTACCATCAACACCAGTTTAGGTTTCCGACTTTCATCTTATTCTGGGAACAACTGTAGGATTAACCAGAACTCACTATTACTCACTTTATCTCAAAGCTTCTTCTTTATTCAACTGTTTGTATGTTCTTTGAATTGGACATAAAGTCAAACATTTAACAGCACTTTCCCTCCCAAAATCTTCTTTAAGTCTTAAGAAAACCTGAAAAAAGTAGGAATTAGGGTTTGCCTTTGCAAATCTGCTGCCATCTTCATGCCTGGGTCCAGACCTTTGAATCTGTGCACTCCTGAGTGCACTCTGCTTCATCTGAAATCATGACGTCAAACAGTGGTTTCTCAGTTGAAAAACATTCTGTCTAACGAGTGCAGTGGCAGGACTAATGATCAGCCAATCAGGGCCATGGCTGGGATTAATGCCATTGTGAGGTATCAAGGTGTTCTCCATGACAGGGATATTTTTAAACAGCTAGTGCTTGCTTTTTTGGGGGATGAAACTCGCTGAACTGTGGCATAGCTACACATTAGTTTGGACTTAAAAGGACATTAGATTCAGTTATATACGTTGCTCTATTGTTAGGGTTAGAGAAAAGTAAATTCCTTCCCTAATGGAAATTATTTATCATTTCTATCTTTCTAGCTATTTACTACTCCACCCTCTAAGAAATCATATAAAAGGCTTTATATATGATTTCATCGCTCACTGTTCACTGCAGTAAAAAACATGTACCTATTATATGATGCTCATGGGGCATTTCAAGGTGAAGGTGTATAAAAATTCACATCCAACACACAGATATACTAACCTGTGTGCACAGGAGGCATCCATTGTGAAGAAGAGGGGATCCATGAAAAGCTCAAAGACCTCTTTCCTCCAGGCCCTTTTGGTATAGGCATACCCACTCAGACTGCTAAGCAGCTGAGCACCCGCCTCGAAGCTGGGCATGTTGTAGGCACTACAAGAGGGAAAGCTCAGGTTAAAGGATTCCATTAAGCCTTATGAGACCAAAGCTGTTAGCATTACACAAGTTACCTGTGGTTCTTCAGGTAGGGGAAAACATAGTACATGAGACGTGAGATAAGAGGAACAGCTTTCTCCTTCTCGTCACTGCGATATACCATGTCCAGAAGTGGTGCCAGGATCTACACAGTTGGAAAGTATTTTAAAGAGTACCTTGAGCACGCACAAAAACATGTATCTGCTTATTGAATAATAAATAAAATCCCACCTCAGCCAGAAGTACAAGAGCCTGCACACTGTACACTGAGGGAGCAGAAGAGGAGACCATGGTGCTAGCTTGAGCTGCCGACTCTAACAAGGAGAGAAAGAACAGCAGGGTTATTTATTGATGTACTGAGAGATATACACTGGTGCTGTGGCCACTATGCCTAACATTGTGGATGTTTTAAGGGAGGACAAGACGGAAATGTTACAACAAAAGATCAAAGTCATCACTCAGTATTATGTTGTTCAAAATGAAGGAGACAAAGACAAGCAATGACTCACTAGCAAGGACCCCAACCCAAAGAAAAACTGAAGAAACGGGTGTGTGGGACAAGTTGATGTTTAAAGACATACAAAAAGGAAGGGGAGTGTTTGAGGTGTGGTTAAGCTCCTGAACTTTAGATAAATTATCTCCAACCAAGAAAGCATCCTGTGAAAGCCTGGCAACCTGTTCAGGGTGTACCCCGCCTCTGACCCTATGACAGCTTGGATAGGCTCCAGCCCACTGTGACCTTGAATTTGATAAGCAGAAGAAAATGGATGGCTAGACTGATAATAAAGTACCTATATAACAGAGCCATCAGATCCTCTTACTACAGGGGACAAACATTCAGCTCCGCACCACTCCCATAGATGTTAAATGAAGATGTCACTTGAGTCTGAATGATTACCCAGTTTAACAAAAGAGGAAAATTATAATAGCCCCCTTTTAACTGAACGTCTGTGAAGGATGTTGTAGCAGAAATATGCCTGTTCAAGCAGGAGGCTGAGCTTGGGATTCAAGGACTTTCAGAGGTGAAATGAAGTAAACAAAAGAAATGAAAATATTGTAAACACAACAGCCTAAAGCTTATTTTACAGTACTGCGTTTCTGTAGGTATTTGCTTATGCAGAGCCTATGCAGAGGGGTATGCAACTTATGCAAACGTGCTTGCATTCAGTCCTCCAAAAACTCAACAGCACGTAGCTGAATGTGGGTGACACTGTGCGTAGGTCAAATGCTGACTGGCAGAAAAGTGGGCCAGAACAAAAAAA
>VUQI01061015.1:9357-40765 GCA_015106735.1 Paratilapia polleni
TCATCTTGTGTTTTTTTTTTTTTTTTTGTGTGTGTGTGTGTGTGTGTGTGTGTGTGTCTCAAACACACAGAGCGTTTGAGACCCGTTTTTATGCTGAGCTGTCATTGCCCAATGAGTGGTTGTAGTGGGTCAGTGTATAGTCATAAAAAGGTTTCTTTATGCAGGTTTCAAAAGTCAGTCCTGGCTTCAAAAGGACAACAAAATGAAAACACGACGTCTCATTCTCACTCATTCACTTTCATTTTCACTTTTGCCCAGAAGAGGGAGCTGTTAACATCTTTCTGCTTTAAGGAACTCATGTTGCTGATCTGATAAAGACTCCAAACAAACAGATGAACCAGGAAAAAGTAACTCAGTGTAACACGTTCATGTGACATCCATGTCTGGTGTTAAAGTTTTAGATTCATATTGATTTATAGGTACATACACAGATATATGTGTTATAAAACTGCTGTCCCAGTAAAAGTGTATCACTTTGAAATTACTCCAGTACAGGAAAATGTACTTAAAGCATCGAAACATTCAGATTTTATTTCTCTTGTATTCATGTATACTCTTGTAGTCAGTTAAGGTGAAGCTTATTTTAATATTTGGGATGTGGTTTTAACTAATTCTCATCTTTATTATAAGTCTGTTGGTTATTTTGATTTCATTTGCTGTTATAGTTGTAGTTCAATAGATCAAATTATGTGCATTGTGCTCATTTAAAAAAACTGAAAAGCTCTGACTACAGTTACAGTTGTTTTAAGTTAAAACGTTTATTAATTTTTAAAATATCTGACTGGTTGTTTAATGTCATGTTATCCCATATACTGCTTGAAGCCTTTATTTTTTTACACTGCATCATATTTTTAATCTAGTAAATTTTGTATGTAAAATTTTGATTTGTAAAACGAGATAAAAAAAAAAGTGTTGAATACAATATCAACTTTTAACTAATAAATGTAAAATTAATTAGGCTTCTTGAATATATTTAAAGGCACTTTGTCTGTTGGCAAGATTACACAAAATCTACAAGGTTGAATTTCATGAAACTTGGTAAGAAGCACTCCCAATGCCTTGTAATTAACATTCTGTTTTTGGTAAGTTACTGTTTACTTTGTTAATAGTTTGCAGCTTTAGTACATTTTATATCCAAAGTGTGTGTGTGTGTGTGTGTGTGTGTGTGTGCGCACAATGCACCATGCCTGCCAGTTACTTACCTTTGATGCTGTGTGCTCCAGTCATTTCAGGTGTCACCCGGTTTCCATGATTGGAATTTGGTAGTGATGTTAGCTGCAAAGCAAGCATAGGTTAGTCAGCTAGCTGCTAGATTAGGTAGTTAGCAGACTGTTAGGGTTAGCAGATAAGCTAATGTTAGCTAGGGGAACACTAGGGTCAACATCAGCAGGGCATTTGAATCATGGAGGGAAAAGCGTGTTTCAAAGCTTGATTTTTACTTAACACATGAATGAGGTTTTCTTGTTAATGTAAAAGAACCTGGCCATTTGGATGCTCTATTTAATTTCAGCTCTGTATTTGTCTGATGTTTTTGATGCAATGGATTGCACTCAAAAATGAAATAAAATGCATGCTGCCCGGCTGGGGCCTTCCTGTAGGGAGTTTCTGTGTGTTTTCTCTGTGCCACAGGCCAAAGACATGCTTCTTAGGTTAATTATTGGTTATAAATTGGCTGTGGGATCTAATGTGAATGATGTGAATGATTGTCTGTCTCCCTGTGTTGGCCCTGGTGTACCCAGCCTCTTGCCCTGTGAGCGCTGGGAGAGGCTCCAGCCCCTACTTGACCCTAAATTGGATAAGTGGGTAAGAAAATGGATGGATGAAGATTACAAAAGCTTGAGCATGAAGAACTGTCTCTTGTTACATTTTACACGTTTGTATTGCTATCAGTTTTCTGTCTCTTCCTGACATTACCAGCTAACCCAGTGCTACTCTCCCTCTTTACAAGTGCAAGTTAATTCACGCTGAAGGGTTGTAACAGCATCTTGAGAGAAAAATGTGCTACTGATTTCTTTAAAGATTTAACAATTTTATAATTGATTTGTACCCAAGCGGCAACCTCTGGAGCTGGAACGCTGAAGTCCAAAAAAACTAGCGGCCACTTGAGGCTGGCACTAAAAACGAATCAGTTCCCGTAGACTCCCATGTTAAAATACCCAACTGCACAACATTAAAAAGCATTTTTACTGCCTGGAACAAATTAGCCTCTGTGGATAGCTTCCCTCTTCATGACAACTGTGTGTTACATTTGGATACTGGTGAGACTTTGGGGTGTGGCTGCTCTGTTCTCCAATTTTGTGCAGTGAAATTCTAGTGTTTTATTAGTCACTGGGCACTAATTACTTTATATGTATGTCTTTGTATTGCACCTGTACACTTTATGGATGCAGCTCACTAACCAAGAATGCTATCCTTAATATCTCTTTATGGTAACGTCTGGCTCCAAAAACTAACATGGCGCATGACAAAACGTTAACTTTGAGGCTTAAAAATGCAGAGTATAAAAAAACAGTGGTTTAAGAGAATGCCATCCATCTTCTATGCATGTACCAAACATTTAGTGAAGAGATGGCAAAGTGTATCTCTGGCTTGTATATTGTAAATTTGTTTTTAATTGAAAAAAATTGTATTATGCAACCCTCTTAATTTGTTACAAATACAGCTGACCCAAACAGAAGAGAACAATCTAAAGGTAAATCACTACTAGCTGTAGTAGTATGGTTTAAAAAATCATCCAAATTAATAAATGCCAGCTATAACAACAACATAGTGTTTTAAGAGTGCTTTATTTACAGCCAGCCCACATTAATTTCTACCATAATGGCCAGATCAGTCCGTCATAAGGGCATCGTAAAGGGCACAGTATTTCTCGTTTTTCACTGGAAGGGCACTTCACCTTGTGTTTGTTCACTGAAAGAGCACTCATCATGGCATCATGTTTTCTCACACGTGACAGCACTTTAGTGAGCACTAATTGTGTTTTTACTTTCTTGAAATGGCACCCAATTCTGCACTTAGGCATGTCAGAGGCACGCTAAATTACAACTTTTCCACTTCTTACAGCGCACCCCTATTACAAAAGCAAGTCATACAGCACTGCCGTACATCCCCTTTAATTAAAGGTACATAATCATGTTTTTTTGTATATGGGGGTAGTTTATTGGGCTTATTCTTCCAACAGTGCTGAGGGCACTTCATCCTGATTTAAACATAAAGAAGATAGCCAATGGAGAGCTTGGGTATGTTTTCTCCTCTGTGTGGTAACTTTTTATCATGATTGAGCTACACCTTTGACTGCACTTTAAAAGTATTTGTTCTTCTTGGGGGAAGGGCTAGGCCAATGAATGATGCCTGACAATCATCACAACGCTGAGTCATGATAACCCTCCTCCCCTCCAGTCCTGGTCCACACTGACAGCAGTGCGCACTCTGCCACAAACACAATCCAACTGTCCTCTTTTTTCTCTTCTTTGTGGCAGATGGCTGTCCATCCCTGAGCCTGGGTCTGCTGGAGGTCTCTTTCTGTTACAAGGGGGCTCTTCCTTCCTGTCGTTGCCAAGTGCTTGCTTATAGGGGAAGTCTGGTATTCTCTCTCTCTAATATTGTAGGGCATTTACCATATATATGTATATATAGTGCTGAACAAATTTATTAGACAACCTGTCATAAAAACAAGAAAGACCATCCAGCATTACAAAGTGCTTTAATGGAGACTCTTTCCTTTTCAGTGAGTTCTTGATGCTTTACCATGTTGAACAGGAGTGAGGAATTTCAAACTGAATTCATGTTTTTATACCCAAATTTGACCCGGCACACTGGACTTCTCTGAGAAGTCAGAATTGAATCAAGCATAACATTCAACCACCAAAAATAATGTTTCTGTTCAGGAATGCAAGTAAATAACTGTAATTTGGCATCCTAATCAAAAAATAATAATGTGCTTTATTATTTTTTTTCTGCTTTTTTGTAAAACAGTACATTCAAAAATTCAACAATTATATTTTAGCATTAAAAATCTCATTTCAAATAAAGAGCTTGTGCATATTATAGAAACATAAAAAATGATTTTGGTAATTACCAATACTGTTAATTTAGGGCAGCTGTGGTATAAACCTTACACTGGGTGGTGGTCTAATAAATGTTAAGCACTGTAGATGGTAGATGACAAACTTGAAATCCATTTACCTCCAGATCCATCTTCAGAGTTGGACTTGTGTAGGGTCATTCTAAAGAAAAGGAGTAAAAAAAATAGAAAGAATCACTGTTTAAAAAAGCAAACTTCTCTCTCTCGCTGTCTCTTTCTCACCATTTAGTACAATGTCTCTTCAAATCTGAATGAACCACAAAAAAAGTGCACTGATGTTCAGGAAGAGAAGAAAAGATGTAAATTGTCAGGGAGTAGGGCTGCAATTCTGCTTATTCACCACATGGGGTCAGTGATGGTACTTCAGTGATTTAGAACCAGGCTCCTGAGGCTTGAGAGGGAGAAGACAGAGAGGATGTGGACAACAACACCCCTGCTGCAAAAACAAGTGGGTAAGATGAAGATGGCAGTCATACAAAAGTGTTTAGGAGCAGTAAAGAACGTAGGAAGGTCAACAAGATGAATGGAAGAGCAACCGTTTAACAGCAATGGGCAGAGTGAAGAGGGAAAGTATGGGACTGAGGAAGAGAGAAACAGAAGGAGACAGAAGGGGCAGCAGGAGGAGAAACCACAGGGCAGACTCAGCCTGTTTGTGTTTCCACTTCCCTCCACAGGATAGACAGTCACGAGGACGAGAGATGGGAGACTGAAGAGAAATTTAGGGCATAAGAGGGAAAAATATTTATGTAAAAAAAAAAACATAGTTTTTTAAAATCCGCTAACGTGTGTATAACTCTTTCTAAAGAAATTTAAAAGCCTGTGGTAAAACATGAACTGCATTCAGCCTTCAATCAAAAAGTCATGTATGAGCAGCCCCATGCCATTTTGTAGCAAGTTCAGCAGCATGTTAGATCTTAGCTGACTCCCCCTTGTTCTGCAGAACATGAGAAACCACATCAAGCAATCTAATTCTGTTTTAAGGGTTGGGGATACGCTTTAAAAGTCCATGATGAAGTAGCAGCGGAAAACTCCTCAAAAAGGTGAGCCTTACATATTTGGCAAAAAGAGTTTTCACACAAAGTTGGCAAACTAGAGGACAGATTATGCCTGTGATGACACTCTACAGGTATCTTTATATGTATGATAATGTGGGAGTGATAATGAATAGTGGTGGCTGTGCTCTTTAAGCTCTTCTTTCAGTTAAATGGAAATAAATCACAGGGGGAACCACAAATTTATCCAGTCGAGAACCTAAGAGACTTATGAAGCTAATCTATCTACTGAAGGCATACAGGTCTCGCTCTTTTACTGTCTCTTACTGGCCCATTTTCACACACTGTTTATGAATTTAGCCAAATGGACATGTGCATACAGCTGCTGAGCAATGCACAGATTGACAGGTGGTTGTCGCAGAAGCATTGTGAAAGAGTGAGACGGGATCAGAACAAGAGAAACGGGTCACTTTCCTCTCCAGTCCCTCTACAGATTCTGCATGTGACTACGTATGTTTGTCCAAAAACATGGCAGCCCTGTCTAGGTGCAATGGGAAATCTTCACACGGCTTAAAGCCCGGCTGCCATGGCAACATAATGAGATGCTAATTGAATGGATGCCTGTATGGTTTACCCCTCTGCTCATCCCCCTCCCAGATAGGCTAGGGCCAAAGCTAATGCTAAAAGAACTCCCTCAATAGAAGCTTTTCTGTGGCAGCATTGCCCCCCCTTCATGCTCTATAAATTAACCTCCCATGCAGCGCACAGGCTCATGCACTCACACACACATCCGCTTGCTAAAAGAGCCTGAATGTCTTCCAAAAGTGTGTTAACCCAGCATAGTGTGGCTAGGCAACTTAATTGGTTTAACCTTAAATCTTTGGCATGCCTTTCTATTTCAATTCTGCTCTTTGGAGCAAGAAAGGAACATGTAACTGCTTTTTATCTCATGAACACAAGAAGCCAACTAAGGCATTGTATAAAATACAGTGTCTTAACTTTGGGTGAACTTGTGCAGGACAGGCAAAGGCTGCTTCCCATGATGTGTCTACATTATGAAAATTAAAGTAGGTTACCACGTGTTAGTGGATCTTGGCTGAAA
This sequence comes from Paratilapia polleni, assembly GCA_015106735.1. Taxonomy (NCBI): domain Eukaryota; kingdom Metazoa; phylum Chordata; class Actinopteri; order Cichliformes; family Cichlidae; genus Paratilapia; species Paratilapia polleni. Next base: position 15,536 of record VUQI01061015.1, read on the forward strand.
TAAGCTATGAGTGAATGTTGAGTTTGCTCAGTGAAAATGATATGCCTGTCAGCACTATTCCTAGCTGGGATGAACAGCATGAGTAATTTTCAAAAATGATAAGGTGCGAGTACCATTTGTATTATAGCACAGGGCTTCAGAACAACTGCAGATACGCAATATTGCTCACATACTGTGTGACAGAGGTGCTGTCCAGAGAAGATGATAAACCAGAACAGAGCAAGATTTGGACACAGCTGTGTGACCTCATGTTTAATGCCATCTTACTCCCATTTTTTTTCTACAACACTCAGGTGAAATTACAGGAATACACACATCTACTGGAGTGCAGTGACTGTGTTTTTGTGTGGTTACGAGTCTGGCCACCTGGAGCAAAGTGATCCCCAGGGTTCTTGTAGAAACAATGAAAGGTGACAGTATGACGGTAGCAGTGTCCACAGGAAGAACAGAGGGATGACCTCTTTAGGGGGGTCACAGCGGTCACAGCAAAGGGGAAGGCAGGAAAATAGAAAATTATACACAGTTGAAAAAGCACACATGGATTTCAACTGTGAGTGCATTTTCCTGACGTTCACCCACCGTCTACTTTGTTCAACACGAGGCTGCAAAACTCACCCGCACGAGGTAAATGTGCTGATAAGGTGCTTTAGTTTTACAGCGTGGTGCTGTTGTTCTGAAATGGATTCTTCACATGGCAAATCCATCTGATTATTGCGTACGCTGGGCTTCCATTAGCACAGCTGCCTCTAAGTACACTACTCTTCAAACTCAGTTGGAGCCAACAATTTGTATTTTCTTTTTCTGCACATGTATGCTTTCATCAAAATCCATTTACTTCTGCTTTTAACCTTACTGATAAGCTAGGTGCCCCCTGTGTGCAACAATACCCACCGATCAATCAACTTCCAAAACAGGAAGTCCCAAACTTGAACCCTTCAGCCTTCTGAGAACTTTCTGTCATCACCATACCAGGCACAATAAGAGCTGTGCCCACGTCTTGCCAACAAAGTGACATAGAGACACAGAGAAAGAGGGGCGATTTCAGCTCCTGGATGAAGACTGGGTAATCTTATCTGCCTGCTATTGTCCTGCAGAAATGCGACAATGGGGTACGCGTGAGCGTGCAAGCGTGCCTTTTGTATATCTGAGGAATGCACGGGGCATGTCTATCAGTTTGCCTGCACATGATAAATCACTCTACCTGAAATCCATTCACCACGGTGGAAAGTGGACAATGGACAACTTAATAGAGAAGAGAGCTGGGGTGACTGAGAGGAGTGGGGGTGCCAGGGAATGATAGATAAAAATAAAAAAAAGAGGTTTATTACAAGTGCAATGTGGGAAATTTTGTAATTTGAGAATAAAAATTATAAAAACTAGGTTTACTATAAAAAGGTTGCATAAAGCTCTTTATAAACACATTCATATTAATGAAACAGGTAAAGTGTACAGTTACAATACGATTTATTGGAGATGAATGGAAGGCTTGAGGTGAGACAAAGAGTGAACGTATATCAGGGATGGTGTCTAAGAGAAACCATGCGAGGCATGGAAGGCAGAAACAAACCAGACTGACAGGGAGAAGAGACATAACATAGTACAGTTTGGGGCTCTTTCAGGGCCCCTTTCAAACAGCAGAGAGATGTCATTTTGGCATCTGGATCCCATCATCCTCTGCATATGTCTGTGCAACATATAAAGCCATGGGAATAGAGATCATGTCTGTGGTATGCACTCTGCTGCATGTGGTCATCATATGAAGAAGACAATTCCACTGGGGTTGATAGTCAGGAAAAACACAAAATTATAGGAAAGCAAAAATAAACGTGTTTTTTTTTTTTTTTGTTTGTTTTCTTTACTTTGGTGCTGGAGCTCATAATTCCTCCTTTAAAAGTAGCTTTCTTTATCACTACCAATGACCAACACGGCCCAAGGAGGTCATTCTGTAATGCAATCTTTACTAGTTAACTTGTCAACTTTCCTTTAAGAGGAAACATTTAAATATATTCTTGACATTCGGTCTCACTTATCAAATAAACCTGCCTGTAAAGGGACCGCATGTGTGCGAGCAGGGCATTTAGGCAGCCGTTTCGCCAGCCAACTTGGATTTCTTTGAATCTGTATAACACTGTATAACAGTGACCTCATGGTGGGCTAAGGTCTAGAAATTTCATGGAAGCAAAATACAGTGGTACTCAAAAAAGAACACACATACTTTTGTGTAACAGGATCCAGTAAAAAGGAACCCCACCCATGCCCAGTTCCATCCTGCTCTTTCGTTCATTCTCTTGTGCTGTAATCATTTGGCCATCACCCTCTCTGTCTCCCCCCTCTACCCCGCAGTACACAAAGGCAGGAAGGAAGTACAGACGGCTCAGAGAATAGAGAATGGCTGCTGGACTGAGCAGGTCAGCCAGAGGAAGCAGTCACTGAGTTTCCTTTAACTGCGGCAGCTATGTGACCAAAGGAGCATAGAGGAGCAACTATTTGAGATGTCTGTTAATGTAGACAGCCGCATAAATTTACACTCTCTTAAAAATTACCTTCTAAATATTCAACAGGTGAGGTTTTGTCACCATCATTATATTAAACATACATGTGTAACCTAGCATCTTCTGTTTTGGTATGATACTTTAAAAGGACTCGTTACCTTTTTACAATGTTCCACACAATAGATCTATCATACAGATTAGCTGTGTCTGGAGGTGTGTGTATTTCTCTCCATATTTAGCTGTGGACACGAAGCAAGGGTGATTTTGTGTGCAGGCGTGCACAGGTTGATGTGATCCAGACGCAGGCAGCACATTGTTTGGAAATGCAGCAGACACGCATTTCAATCCAAGCATATTTAATAGTTCCACACTTGCTACAGTCACGTGTTACCAGTGATTAAATGGAAGGAAAAAAATAAAACATACTTCCTGTCCGTTTCAGGAGTGGACACCTCACTGCTGAAGCCTAAAGATTCCTGAGGAGAGATAGGGATGGGGACAGGTGTCAGACTTTTGGCAAAAGTGACATACTACAGTAAACTCACAGGTGTTACTTTTATGCAGGTGCACATAATGTCTCTCCCTACCTGGATCTCATTACGGAGCTGCAGAGAGGTGCTGCTTGGGTCCTGTTTCTCCTGCAAAATGGGGGGAGAGAGAGAGAGAAGCGAGAGGGTCAAGAATCAAAATCCACGAGGCAAAGGAGCAAATCACAAGATTAGAAAAGTAAAACCGATCTGTATCGAAAACTAGAGACGAAAGGATAACAGAATACAGAAACAGTGGAGGGAATGTTTCACAGTTCCCTCATGCAGGTATAGACCTTTTTATTTCTGGTCAGAGTCAGAGACACTTGAAAAGTGGTGAAAACAAACACAAGCACGTGCATGCACACCAACAAGTCATGACTCGCTTCAGGCACCCAAACCTGCATTACCCATTCTTAGATGCAACTCAGCACTGCTGGGCTGTGTAGCCGTATGACGTCTTGGCTTTCCAAGGACAGAATCTGCATAACTGGTTCCATGAATTTGATTTTATGATGACAATAATATTAGTATGCATCTCCCTTTACTCAAGACAAACACCTGCTAGTTTGCCTCATATCTTACATTAGAATACAACACGCCATATTTGACTAACTGAACAGACAGATATGCAAAACAGATATCCAGACTTGGCTGAGCTTTGGTCATAAATTTAACGGTGGCTTTCACTACAAAGGAACTGACAAAAACAATATAAATTGCATTATTTTTAAACTCTCTTTATATACAAAATGTTGCCAAGTGTTTCCAGCTTGCAAACCCCCTGTCAGGGTGTTTGCACTACTGGGCTGGAGCTAATGAATATGTCTGAAGCAGGCGTATTCATAACAAATCCAGATACAGATGTGCCTCAAATCAAGTGCTTCGACAGACAGACAGACAGACACGGAGGCTGATACAATCCCAGCAAGTCCGCAACAAGATTTTAACTTGCAACATGTGAATATTTAAAGCCCATGAACACCCTTGAGGGGCTGGCTGACTACATAGTTCTGGCGGTGTTCTTGTGTCCTTTTGAACCGTCAAGTAGGAGATAACGTGACTCCCTGTACTCATACTTGCCCACTACTACTGCTGTCTTTTACTGCAGGCCATTAAGCAGCTCAGAAACAGGCAGGGTCAACAATTTACTTAAGGGTGGTGACCAGATTTTTCAAAATGCAGACAAGACTCACAGACCCACACAGGCCCAATATCTGAGGTTAACATCATGACAACACTGTTACTTGCTCGAGGTCATACTCCTGCCTGTTGCACAATTATTAGTATGTGACTTCACTCTTAATGTGTTGTCATTCCTTCTGTCATGTGGGTAACCAAGAATAGCCAAGTCCCCCATTACTTGCCTCAATTTGCAAAGCTGCCAAAATAAGGTGCAAAGTAAGAGCGTGTCAAGTATAATGGTGTTAAAAGCACTAATATACTGAAGCACTTCAAGGCAAAAAACATTAAAAACACTGACAATCAGGGGACAGCAAACGTTAAACATTTCTATATGGTGAGTTTTGACTAGTTTTTGAATGTGACCAGATTAATGCACAATGTGTCAGGTTAAGAATATAATAAGTATTCAAAATATGCAGGGGACTGGAAGAAAACCTACAGAGGGGGTTAGACAACCAGATGTTTTTTCAAATTATGTAAAGGTAAGACCCCTATGATGACCCCTTTGGTCTGGCTCACTGTCAATAACATTGTATTGCTGAGATTGATTAGGTCCCAATGAGAACAGAAAGCACAATCTAAAACAAGTTCCCACTTCCACTTTCTGTCTTTCTGTCTGATCTATTATTTCGCAGCTTGTGAGGAATTACAGGAATCATGTCCTGGTGCAAATGCTGATATTACATTTCTATTTTTGTAATTCTGTCTGTCCTATTGCATCGAAAGTTTCAAGGATTTCTTAATAACACATCTCAAATGAAATCCTGTTCTTGGTTTCTCTACGGAACTGTAAACCTTCAGTCCAGGTGGCACATTAGCTGGACATCTCACTCCATGTTAGGATAACCATGATGATTATCAGGGATGGTTGAGGGGCTGCTTTATGTCTAGCTTTCCAAAACCATTAAACATATGCTGTGATCCTGCCACTAACAAAATACAGATGGAATCCAGAATTTCCCCAAAATGGAGAGCGAGGAGGGGAAATCTGCATCATCCTCAGTCTCCACACCCAGGACAACAGTCACAGGAAGCTTAATACAGAGGGCTTCCTACAGTTAGCAGGTCATGCTTCCTAATCAGGATGACCTCTAGTTTAACATTTTTTTTATTCTTTAAAATGGATGAGGGAGTTCAATCCTTCCACACTGTTGCCCCATAAACGTGCGTAAGGCATGAGTAAGTGAATTAGTCAGAAGTGACATAACCACTTTTAAGCGTTCTTTGAGCCTCTGACTAGGTCTTCTGCTCATTTGACTTCAAAGTCCTGAAGTGACTTAAAGCCTTCAAATTACCCTGAATCCTACGCTTAGCACATCACTGAGAGCAGACTGGAAAGATTTTCATGAGACACTCTGTCTGGTTTTATCTTAAACAACAACTTTTGCTTAACACAAGTTCTACTAGCCATTTGTGTATTTGTCTGTTACTGCAATCAACCTGACAGAGGCATGTGACTGGAAGGCTGCTCGTGAAGTAAATCAAGTCATGTCGGAAGAGCCTTCAAGTAATTTGTACATCCCAGGGAATATGGGGATTCCCATAAGTCAAAGAGCAAGTACCTGTCTACGGTTATGAAAACTTGCTCACAATTGCCAGGCTACACATAAGGAAAATCTGGGAAAGGACTGTTTGCCTTTTTTCTTACAAATAAACAACACATCTATCCTTTAAGCAAGCACTGCTTTGGCAGTTCTGTGTTGTACAGAATATTGTGTACCCACATTAAGAAGGAGAGGTACTCTGAGCAAGGAGTATACTCAAATGCACACACACAGTACACCAATACTTTCACAAAGGTAGTGGTAGGCAGGTTTTGCTATCAGATCCTCTTTGATGGCTTCTCCGGACAGCAGCTACAGGAGAGACATATTAGTTTCACCACTGGGTAACTGCAGGCACTATGCCAGCTGGTTGTAAAAATTTAAGCCACAATGTCTCCCTACTGCTTGGCAAATGCACCACACATGGATATACACAAAAATACACAGCCGGACACAGACCCTGGCATAGCCACATACATGCTACCACAGACATAAACCCAGACCAGGGAACGCCTACACACATTCACACATCTCGCCCCCACTTTCACACTCAGAGTTCCTAAAAGACACAATGCGGCTCTCTGTTCCTCCTACTCATCCTCAGCTTCCCTTTATTTCCTGTCTGTGCGTGCCATCTCTGACATGGAAGGAGGGCGAAAAGACGAGAAGACAAACAAAACCTACATCCCGTTCACTCTTTGCTAGAGATGTGTGGGATTAATCTGTCACAGTGCAGGATGTGAAGAGACAAACTGCATAAATGCTTCCAAAAGTAAACCTCCATTTCTCTCAGACATGTACTTTTGTTAGTGGAGAAGCATAAACGATGAAGAAGCTGCTGACACAGTTTTTCAAAGAGAATATCAAGTCAATATGTGTTTGAGGCGTTGTCTATGCATGAGTGTATCTGTAAAGCATAGATCCCACAACGCACCCCCAGAGGGGGCAGGCTATCCTTTACATGAACTTAACAGAAGAATCTTAAGATGCTGCCCTACTTACCTAAAAGTGGCACATAAGCGTGTGAACGTGCATGTGTTTTTCCTCCAGATGTCCACAGGGGTTGTTTGTGCACACTTCAATCTGTGTGTATGTGCATGCAAGTGCGACGCAAATGTAAGACTGATTGCTTAAGCGTGACTGAATTGAGTTAAAATAAAAGAGAGAAGGGAGAGCTCTGACTAATGAGGATCACGATGTCTGCAGACGGGGAAACTGGCATCAGAAATGACTGAACCCTAGTGCACACCCGCTACTGAAAAGTGAATATAATTCCAAATACCACACCATTTTCCATCATTAACCCAGAAACTACAGCAAAGTTCAGCTTTGCTACAGCAGGACCGGATATTTTAAATTAAAGGGAAAAGTTAGGAATACAGATGAGTGTTAAAATACATATTCCATGCACTGCAAAGCCCATTAAAGTGATTCTTCCCACAGTGACATTACTGCCAACCTCAGATGGAAAAATAGGTGTATGTGCATCAAAAGGAGCAGGTGGCCAAGTGGAGGTAGGCCAACTGGCATGGCCTTGTGAATCTGGGTGGGCAACTGAAAGTTGCTATGCAGAACTCCATGTAGATGAGCAGGTACCTACTGGAAAGCCTGAAAAGACGTTAGCGGTGGAACCAGTATGGTGGAGTGTGAGCCTGCAGAACTGGCTCTTCTGGAAGATCTATACATACTTGCACACACACTCATATTTTCTAAAAAGCAGGAAATTCACCCAAGTTTGCCACCTCAGAGCTGCTGCTTGTCTAAATGTTTTTACAAGAAAATCATTAGCATACTTCGTAACATCTCTATCCTCTTCCTTTCAAGGACGTCAGAGAGAGTGTGTGTACATGCTTACCGCACAGGGCTGCCTTCTTTTATACTGTGTGGAGCATTCCTCAGCCTTGAGAATCATCTTTGTTTTGGTATTTCAAAACAAATACCAAAGTTATTACAATCAGTGTCCCATTATTGACAAATAAACCATAAAATGAATTTCAATATACCACAAAGGTTGTGCCAATTCTAAAAACACAGCAGCACTGACATCCTTTGAAAGCAATCTTATAGCAACAAAGTCCACTGTCTGAGCATGTTGACTTTTCTAAGTTTCTAGGCAAAAACCTGAAAGTAGAAAGGACAAATAAGCAGCAGAATTCTTAACAAAGTTTGTCTTTCCTCTAGACTGTAGTTTTAACCCAGCTGAACTGACCCACCTTGATGTTTTAACTTTCTGCGGGCATTAAACACACGGTTCCTCATCTCATGGCAAAACAGAACAAGTCTGTGCTTGAGTCTTGACCCCCAACTGTCAAGCGGCTCGGCTATAAAACAACTAAAGTGCACTCCTTAGGCTAGCAGGTTAATCTGACACCGGCTGAGGTGTTTCTGTGTTAAGCAGTCAAAATTATGACCAACAATTTTATGATTTTTTTTTTTCCTCCAAAGCATCAAAGGATGTCATTTTCAAAGCTTTGTTTACCCACATTTCTAAGATTATCCTCAAAGATATTACCACACATAGTACTGCACTGACTCATTATGGTTAACAGCAAGTGCAAAAATGTTTCCCCGACAACCACAAGCTCCAAAATGAACTATCTTGATTAATGTTCAGTGTACATCATCTGTTCCATTATTATGGTTGGAAAGTGATGTCAAAATCTAGTTTGATATTTCTCTCCGTTGGCTATACAAGCATAGTCACCCAATAACCAGTCGGTGCAAGTCCAAGGGATACCTCCTCTGGTGTTTTATGTCTATGTTTTGGCTTGTTTTTTCCTTCAGATGAAATTGAAGTTGCACTGACATACTGTGGCGTGACTCTGTGGCTGCTTATGGGGATAGCTGGAATAACTCGTTCTACTGTCTTGGTGCCGAAGAAAAAAAAGAAAAAAGAAAAGAAAAAAGAAACAAAACACAAAACTAAATATAGACCCAAAGTAATCACTTCAACTTCTGATGACTTGTATGCAGCAGTTCTCAAATTTTTTGTAGCATTATGCACTTCAGAAGCCAAAAAACATGTTCATGACTGGCACCCTACAATTTTTTAAACAATCGCTAACAATAAAAAAAGAATCAAAGCTGAATTTTGGTAAAATAAATTCAACTCTTTTTTGCTACATAGAATTTTCATTCAACATTCTTTCTGCATTTCCCCCCCTGATCACAGTAACTCTATGCACCACAGCTTGAAAATCACTGACTAAAACCTCTTCAAAGCTGTGCCTTTTGTTGCATTTTAAGAACCACCTGACATATAAACAGGTCTGAGAACCAATAATTGCATAGTGTTACTAACTGAAATTGGGATCATTTTTGTGGGAATAATATGTGGGCTGCATCTGCCAATCGCTAGTTGTCGTTTTTGTTTTTTTTGTAGTAGCAGCCTACCATAGCCACTGACATCACCGTTTTCAACACTGGGCCAACCAAATTTTCGATGCTATGCTGGTGCTAGCCTTTTCACTGCCTTGGCAGCCTTTCATAGGGGGAGACACATGAAACCAGTTCTTGATGGCAAAGAGGCATTAGTGTGCAATGTGCTTTCTTATGGGAATATACAACTAAGTATTAGTTATCATAGATTTTGCTAAAATTTTAAAAGATTTAAAATTCATTTATGGAATATTGTAAAAGTAAAGTACTAAGAAGTACCTTCTATTCCAAATTTTAAGAAAATATTTTGAGAAAGGACACTGAAACACAATCAGTGCAAAAAAATATTTCAAGAATGAATCTGTGCTTACAGATGTATGTATGGTCTTCTGTGTATGTATTTTAATCTAAATTATCCACAGTCTGTGGCTTTAGTTAAGAACTGCAGATATAACAGTGGTAAACACTCCAAAATGTTGCTTATGTTGTAACTGAATCCCGGGAAAAAAAAAGGTTTCTTTATCCTTTTGACCGGACCTTCTACTGACCTGTCACTAGAAACAACACATTTTATTGAAACTGCTGAACATATTGCTCTTTTTCAGTATTTCCTGTCACTTCAGTAATAATCCAAATGCATCATCACATAACCATGTCTGGACACTATGAGAGTGCTGGGAAACTGTGAGGGGTAGCGCTGATCCATATCCATATTCCCAAAGAGGATGTTTATTTAACCCTTTGTAACCCACTAACTCATAAAACCAACATAAAGATGCACAGAAACAATTGAGCGGAGGCCAGGCAGGAAGGAGGTGCGTCGATAGTCATCTAAGAGAGAGCCTCTGTCATGAGCTTATATTAGAGAGTGTCCGTGTTTAAAACAACAGAGAGAGCCATCACTGTGCTAAAAGAGACAAAACGCAAGTGCTGGCAGATATATTGTGCAAGTGAAAAAGATCCAATTGTTACATTTCTTGTTACATCAAGAAAAAAGAAGCCAAAAAAACCAAAAGAGAAACCAAATGATTCCCATCCAAAATGATGAGTACACTTTCTGGCCCAAGAGTCAAGTTGAGAATGTTTTGGAGAACAGAAACTTAAAGATGCCGCCTTCTTACTTTTTGGTGTTACCATGTTGACCACAGCAAAACTGTAGATACCAGGGTTTTCACATGGGAATTTTCCAGAAGCAAAAGACCAAATCTGTCGTCAGCAGATACGTTTAACATGGTGTATGAGGACTTTGAATCAGACAGTGTTAATGTTAACTTTCGGGTCCGCTTTAATGGCATCTTTTCCAATACTACCTTTATCTTGACTTCAGCCTTCTCTGGTAATGTATGAGTGACGACAAGGAAAGATCAAAGCTAAGGTGACCTTTGCCCTAAAAGCTCTGCTGACTAGATCTGATCTGGACTGAAAAGGTTACAGTAAGAGAGATTTGAAGAAATGAGTTACCAGTCAAAGAATAGAAAATAACTGACCTATATATCTGGTATGACAAAAGAGATGAAAAATAAGACAGTGGCCAAAGAAAGGAAGTGGATCTTTCGGAGACCTGCCTGCTTTACCACCCACCTGTATCTTTTTGAGTCTTTCCCTGTAACTCAAAAGTGCCACTTATGAAATGTCTCTCTATTAATGTGGCTCTTATGACCTTGCCAAACCATCTGGCACGGATCCTAAGGGTGACGGCTGCATGATGTTGGCTTGCAGCCACCGATTTCTGGACACACTTCAAGATATAATAGTCATTTTGCTACTCTCTTTCTGACTGGGTGGCCATTCTTCTGTCTACCCTCATTCTCAGTTCATTTAGTCTCCTGTGCTCTGTCTCTCTACATGCCTTGTGTATTACTTTCACAATGCCTCTTAACAACATTGCCTAAGAGGAGAAATTTTATCTTAATCCATTGTGTCCTCGAAGGATCGATAGAGGAAAGACTGCTCTGGACTTGAACAGTACCCAAAACTAATTTTAGAAAAAGGACTCTACCCAAATGCAAGGCTAGGTTAAATCCATATAGTGTGGGTTGATATTGCACTTTTGAGAGCTCTTGATAAGGTGTTGTCTGACCTATATTCCCTCCTCCATGTATTTTTCTTTTCTTCTCCTATATTTTGCTGCCAAACTTTGTAGAGTGGCAGGACAGCTGCAGGCTCTCACATACTCCACTCCTCCTCTTCATTCCCCTCATCCACCTCCCTTCTTGTTCCACTATTCATATTGTTATCCTCCTCCTGCATTGGGCTTCAGGCTCAGGTCCCAGTCAGCTTTTTTCCCCTTCTACATGGGCTGCAAAATCAGCCCCCATAGCTTCCTTTTCCTCTGTTTTATGTCCTCAGGAGAACTTCCCTTCTAAACATAAAAAAAATGTCCAGAGGTAATGATTATTACTGTAAAAACTCATGTGATAGGAAAACATAGATCAAATGCAAAATGCATTTACAATCTTACCAATCCCTATCCTGAAAGCAGTGACAAGAGGATGTCTGAAGTCATTAAACGCACAGCACAATAAATCAGCTTTCCACGCGAGCTGCACCTTTCAACCCAACCGAAACCACATGGCTGCCTTCAAGCAAGAGAGGCCGTCTATTAAACTGGAAGCATGATGACAGACAGAAATATATGAACAAATAGGGAGACAATCTTTACAAGGACTAAAATAAGAAAATCTAACACAACAGCAATGTGAGCGAAATATGTGGATGGAGAACTGAAGCATTTTGTCATGCAACAACACTACTGTGCGTCACTTTCTAGCAGACGTGCTGTGGAGTGGCAGTGAGCTTAACTCAGAAAAACAGGGTGAAGCATTTGTTTTTTTGTATGTATTCATTTGCCCAAATTCTATTTACTATGAATGAGTCGCAGGGAATTATGAAGTTGATGTTATACTTGCTCTTGCAAGTGTGTGGACCCACCAGGTTGCGTGCTGCACACAGCTAGGCCCTTTGCAGCAGCACCGGCAGCATTCCCTAATACATTTACTTGCAGCTTGGCAACCAAAAGGGTGCCCCAGTATTCTACATCTCTCTGAGAAGGACTTGCAGTGGTGTTCAGGCACACCGCCCTCGGGGAAAGTCTTACACATTAGCACAAATTCATGTTTGTTCTGTCACCATTCTTCCTTGTCTGGTGGTTGGCAAAGAGTGCAAAAAAATGTGAAGCATGCAAGTTCAGAAGAGAGCCAAAAAAAAATGCTGTGCATGAATAGCTGTTCAAATCATTATATTATGCAAGGTAATTACACGGGTAAGAACATGCATTTACCATGTCAAGCTCCTGGGAGACTCGTCGTTTGCGTAGCTCCTCCATGCGGTCACTGACGTCACTAAAGCAGGTGTTGTAGTACTCAGAGTATTCCTGCGCAAGGTCATCTATGTTGCCCAGAGAACCATCCTGAGGACAAGAATAAAGGTGACAGATGAGCTAGGGAACTACAACTGCTGATAATTCTACTGAAACAAAATGCTCTCTTTGCAAAAACTGCATTTGCACAAGTTATGAACACTCAAATAAAAAAAATTAAAAAAAAAAAGACATTTTTTGCTTATGAAAAACTTTTGTCAGAAAAAAAAATGTCTAATTTTCTAAGCTCATTCTTTCCTTCATATGCATGCACTCTTTCATGCAGCTTCACTCCACAACATCCCATCAGTGCTGCGGGGAAGGAAAAATACTAATTGAGTTAGCACACTATGTGACATTCACATTCCCTCCATCTTCTCCATTTACTCCAGGCACAGCTTTGTATAACTAATGTACCAAATAAAAGGTACTTGCTAACTGACAAGGATGCATTTTGGTATGCCTAAAACACATTAAAGGATACAGATAATCCCACTCACATTTCCTTTCAATAAATTAAATATTACTACAGTTTGTACTACAGTACAAACTGAGACCACGTGCTAGAAGAAATACGGTGCTCCTGTCGCCCATGTGCCAAATTACTCCATACAAACAAAAAAAAAAACCCTAGTAAAAGGGCTTCAGAGCCATTTATTCATTCTTATCAGGTTCCATTCAGTGTCACTGGCAGCCCTTGGTTTGTTCCTGGATTTTGTCTTTATATCAAGGATGCCCTTTACCTCCTCAGACGTTCACTGAGCTCCAACCCAAACACACTTTTTCCTGCAAGCTATAGTTTACGTCAGCACAGTTCCTGCCTTTGTGAGGAAGACCTGTTTAGGATTAAGGGAGGAAGTTAAGCTCCAAACAGTAAAGAGCTTAACAGAAGATAACAGTCTTTGGTACTCTAGCAAATTTCGAACTCAGGTTTTATGAAAACATGTGGCAGAATATAAACTGTCAACATAGGAGGCCTGTTATGAAATAACGTATGAAATTAGTTAGGGTGACCTATGTTTACATCAGCCAATGTTTCAGATTTGGAATCTAGACTAATGACCTTCTCCAGCACAAAACCACACAACCACAAAACCAAAAAAAAGAAGAAGAACTTCAATATTAATTTGTTCCTTGAATTAAGCTATTACCATTTTTTGCAGGACATAAAGCAACTTTTGTACAATGTGGGAGAGAAGCTCACCTCCCATATCTTGCCTTGGTAAAAATGTAGGCCATTCTGGCCGCGATGGCCAACAGCTGAATATTCATCAGTGTTGATCTAATCTGTGCCAGGCAGACAGCTAGCATTGAGTCACTGTGCAGGGTCCGAACAGTCTCTCTCAGTCTCTGTCTTACCAACTGGACTCCCTATCTGGGTGCCAGGCCACAAATGAATGGATCACTGTGAGTAAGGTGTCTCACACACACACACACACACACACACACACACAGAGGGGTATAGGCCCTTCTTCAGAGATTGGTGTCTAGTCAGGGAGAACACACATTAGTATGCGCACACATTACTGGATTTCAAAAGCATCAGACCAAAACAAACTGAGGCAAGCCAATCACAAACACAGCTCAGTGAGACAGAGCTACAACTTATTAATTGTTAGATGAACACATTACTGAAAAACAAATGTTTTGTCTCAAATGTACACTTTGGCTTGCTGTGATCCATCCTCCCAGCCTCCTTAGTTGAGAAATCCTGTTATGGCCAGACATATGGTTTGAGCTGAATGAGAGTCCCAGTGGAAACACTCCCTGAGCAGACACATGTTTTCGCCTTCATTCCTCACACTGACTGAAAGCACACTCATTAGAGAATCCCAAAATGTTATAATCACCGACCAGATGACGAGACTGTGCAGATCTATTTGTGATATGAAGAGTAATACCCATTTTAAAGTTACACAAACTCGTGATTTTTAGACGACTCCTCCAATTTTTAACAGTGATGGGGTTTTTTTCTCCCTTTTGGGGGAGGGGGGTTGCAGAGGAGAAGAAATGCTCAGGTTTTTTATTTTTTTTTTGCCTCCTCTCCCAGCACTAACTCTCAGCTGTGGACAGGTAAAGCTGCATATGCTGTGATGTTTCCAGCATGCATCCCCATGTGTGTGCGCAAACAATGCGTGTACAGGGATAACTGAGATTCCTCTGATTCTCCAGTGGCATTACCTCTTAGGCGCTCGACACAGTTGACCCCTCAGGCTTCCACTTACACCATCACCTTGTACCGTGACATGTTTACATGCTCTGTTGTGTAATGAGCGCAGATGTTTTGGGTGAACCACAGCAGGTGAAGGAATGCGTTAAGAAAGGAAAACCAACTGTTTTCTCCCGATGTTGGACTGACTGCTCATCTCAGCACATGAATAAGTGTTTGGTCCACATTTTAGAGTAAATCTGTTGGTGTGGAAGCGAAAGTATGGAAAAGCTGTTCAGAAACTGGGCAGGGGGGTTGGTGTTGAGGCTGGACATGGGATAATCTGTGGGCTACAGACCAAGGCAGCTGTTTGGTGAGAGGAGAATAAAACATCTGAAATCTGATAACAGAGCTCCTTCATTTATAAGAGATTCTGTGTGTAACTATTTAATTACCAAATCATTATCTAACCTAAAACAAAAAGGGTCTGTTGGTAAGCCTTAAAAGATTCTCACTGTAAAACTCTTATTTTAATACTGCTTTGCATCAGCTCATACAGAAATATACACACATCTAATTTCATGGATGTTTGAAATAGAATCTAATGCTGATTTATGTGATGTAACAGCTGCTCCACCCTAAATGTGAGGGAGGCCAACTCCCCATTTTAACTTGAACAATAGCAACAATAGTCATACAAAAAAACTCCACCCAAGCAAGAATGGGCGAGGGACTTTGCATGAATTTACAGTAAAGAGTGTGCAAGTGTCACTTGGTGTCTAAGCCCAAGAGTTTGACGTTCCATCAAGGTGGCGACTCCCAGTGTACAGCTCAAAAGTTTCCCTTCTGTTAAAAGACACTGTGCAACTTAAAACAGAAAAGGCTCTAAAATGTTCAAGGATACTGCTGCAGAAGACAGTGGTCACTAGTCTGTATGAAGACCACTATAAGTTGGTGGCTGACATGTTGCATCACCATCAAAACAGATTATTGGTGTTGCACCACAGTAGACTGCCATTTCAGTAATGTCTAATATAACTGCTACTGAGTGATTTACAGTACATAAAGTTCCTTTACAATTGCTTCAGAGGAGATGACTTACATCCATGCCAGAAATAAAAATAAAGTTAATCTGTCATACTACTTAAGAACGCAAATCAAATACAATCAGCTTTATTTTAGATATTCTAAAGTAAATAAAATAAATGTATATACTCTGTGTGCAAAGGTTGCACAGAGAATGGAAACAGCATGAAGGCTCAGCAGCCTCAGGTCAATTGGCCATGGAATTCCTTACATTCTTACTGACAGTTCTTTCTACAGACATTCAGAAAAGCAATTTAGAGAAGCATCACTTTAATCAAGAGGCACGGCTGTGCACTGTGCTAAACCTCAACAACAACTTGCATTTCAGATTCATATATATTAAAAATTCTATTAACTATAGAGCCTGCAATGCCTTTTTTTATTTGTCAGTAACAACCCACAGACTTCACCTTGAGCACTTTAAGACAAAACATGACACACATCCCCCACTGTCACGTTATGAAAATAAACTTAGGTAGCTGATTTGAAGTGTTTTATACTACAGTTACCAACAACATATATTCAATATACGGTATTTTAAATTATATGTGGACAGAACATTCCTAGGATTCAACATTTTTGCTTCAGTGTTGCCTTTCATTTCATATGATAGAACAGCCCAATGGATAACCTATCATTTAAAAAACAAACAAACAAAAAAACCCCAAAAAAAACAGGAAGTTAACTCTTGGAAAGCAGTTAGAAATCCCACAGCCAAGCTTAGGAATATCTGCTAAGACTGGAGCCAATCTCTCAAGCTTTACTCAGTTTATTTTTCACATCATGTTGCAAAATATCTAAAAGAAAGTTTACTCATTTATTAACTGAAGAAAAGCCAATAAAATAAGCTAAAAGTCTAACATTTTTGTTCTGTTTTAACCTTTGGGGTCACATTCCTTAGTTTATCATACTGGGGTTCAGTTACGAATGGGCTGAATAGAAGTGTACATGGTATTAACTATTGTTACAGTCATGCCCTTGTGACTACCCATTCTCTTGTGAAGAGAACAATGACAATAGATGACAAAAGAGCCGTACATCTGATGTAATGTAAGAACGTCAGTAGTACGATCACTTTCACTTGCTACGCAACCTCAGGACACACCAATGCAAGCAATAAGACCACAAGAGATCACCTTCCCAACAGTTCAAACACCGTAAAAATCAATTAACCAGTCCTTACTACAGCCACCACTCTACCCATCTAAGTCCTCAAACTTCTCCAACAGCTGATCCCTATTTTTTCCCTAGAATACCATTCTACTGTTAACAAATAACATGAAAGAGAACATGTTTTTTGCAGCAGAAGAAGAAAGATAAAATATGCAAAATGATAAATTTGATAATAAGACAGCTTGATAAAAAGATTTCTCATGTGCCATGTTCCATCACCCAACTGCATCTCTCAAAGATGGTGAAAGTGATACAAGTGAGAATCACACGAAACTTAAAACCAGGAGACATCTGAGTAAAAGTTGGTGCTTAAAGGCCAGTGGGGGGAGACTGTTGAGGAGGGTAAGGCCAGGGGCCACAACTCAGTCTTTTAGAGAGCTTCCTCAGGATATCCGTGGCTTGAGCAGAACAGTACTCAGCCATCCCAGCAGAGGAAACCTGCCAGATCTCAGAGTGACCTCAATAATGAGACTGGTGAGGGAGGGGTAGCAAAGGAGAAGTGACCAGAGTTGGATTTGGCAACAATAGACTAAATTCGGCTATTATAGACTGCGTTGGAACATTTTTGGCAAAGATATAAAACAGCCTGCTAACCATATGTTAGTGAAAAAAGACAACTGAAGGATGTGCTGCCACAATGTAAGAAATGGTTTGTGGGAGGAAGCACATAAGGGTCACATCATCTAGTCATATATTTGCCAGACACAATCAATAATCATGTCTCAAGAGCAGCATCAGATCCTTAGGTTTAAAGATGGAGCGCTCTCTCCTACATAATCAGTGTTTTCCAAATGGACAAACTCCCACCCACACTGTGTAAAACACCACAAAACTCCTTTCAAAAAGAGAAGGATTCCCTGCAGGCAAGTAAACTATTTCCACAAGGCTATGGCTTAAGACGACTTTTCAAGCAAAAAAAAAAAAAAACAGGAGAAATTTCTGGAGAGAAGCAAAGAGGCAGTAACTGTCAGCTGTCCAGGCTAGTGATCAAACCTTCTACACTGTGAGGGGGCACAATTTAAAGCTTGCCTTAGGCAAAGGCATGTCTGAAATCTGTGTTGCGTCTCTCCTCTACACTTTATTGAGAAACAGCAGTTATTCCAGTTAAGGCTGAAGCCCACAGAACATTTCCCAAAAGGGATTAAATGAAAAGGAACTGAAATCTAGATTGTTTCAGAAAAACAGCTCTACAAATGCATACAGCACATTTTCTGTTTCAAGTCAGGCAGTTTTAATAAAGTCAGTAAAGACATTCAGATCTGAGGAAAACCCCTCATATCTCCAGAAGTGGGTGGGACAAGAAGCAAATTCCCTTTCAGACATCTGTAAATTCAACCACTTAAAACAGTTAACAGCTCCTATGCCATACTGTCCTAAGATGCCTCTGAATCTTAATTACTTCAAGGGCTATTTCAGCTTAAAACCACACATAAATGAATGGCACATTCCACCACACGTCACTGTGTATGGTTAACCTCAGACAGAGGGGACCCGCAGAAAAAAATAAAGCAAACTGAAGCAGCTTTTGATTTACAGTCAAAGCCTTATGAAAATCTACTTTGAAGGGACAAACTCTTCACTGTGGAGTATTTCAATGCTTATCTGAACTGCCACTTGAACTTTCCAATTTTGGTATGTATGCTCCAACATACAGTAATCAATGGAAGACAGTATAGTAAGCATGCAGACCAGATCTTTATCAGGACCTATCACTAAAAAACATTTAAGCCTGTTTGCACATGTAGAGAGCCAAGACTAAAAACATTTGCAACACTGAGCCAAGTTGGGTCAATGAGCTCAGGGCAAATCCCAATTCAAAGGGCATTCACATAGAAGCAAAACAAAAGCCATTGAAAGTCATAGTGCATTGGTTATATATAGCATTCACTTTGCTAAAGGAGAACATGGTGTTCATTGTGCTCAGGATATCACAATGTGTTTAGAGAAACAAGTGTGAGCAAACTGTTAACACAAAGTTTCCCATAAAGGGCAATTTAGTTATGATTTAACGATTCAGAAATGTTTTTTCCAATTATAGGAATATACAGCTTTCTAAACAAGCAGAAATCATTCAAGAAAGCTAAACAAAAGCAAAGAAATGCTGGCCAGGAATTAAGTAATATTTGACAAGCTGTCAGAAAAAAATTAATTAACACCTTATAACTTCATACACAAGATGTTCATTGTCTTTCAGAGAAAATTACCCATCAGAAAATTTTGCATCATCATGGTTGTTAAATCATTTAGTTGCTGTTAGTTTGACCTGCTGATTCTGCTAAAGACACTGACATTCAGAAGATGAAGGAGGCCCAATCAAGCTCCATATTTTCATATTCCTGAAATTTACTGTGTAGTAGTTTTATAGGAAAATAAGACTGTCATAGCTACTCAAGACCCAAACCTGTAAAATAGAAGAAGACAGCAACAAAGCTGAGGTCAGTGACTTTGAAATAATGGAAGACTATGCCATGTCTGCTGGAAAGGCTGCTAATCTTTTTTTTAAAAAATAGCTTTAGAGAGTGCTTGAGGATGTTTCTTTATTAGATAGTTAGCTACTTATAATTGATTTATAGTCAGGGTATGAACAATGTTGTTAACAAAAAACTTTGTAAGGGTAGAAATTCATTTTTACTGTTATTTTGTGTGAAGCTGTTTAAAGCACAACTTTAAAATGATTGTAAGACAGTGGAGCTGAGTGTATGCAATGCATTTTAAAACAAGATTAAAACAAAACTTGTTACTTTTGCTTGTGTGTGTGTGTGTGTGTGTGATTTAGTTCAAGGTGGAAAAACAACAAAGATGAGCAGAGCCAAGCAGACATATGCCTCCAGAGGCAATAAATCTGGATAAATTACCTGACTGGAAGCCAGGTCTTCCACCTAGTGTCAGAGGAGTAGGACATACTCTCTCCCCCATACACAAACGCAATTCTGCATTTACACATCATGCATCCTCAGTACCAGACCAAAGCGACTGCAATGCATTTAGCAGATCTATCACATTCCATATAGGCAGTGAAATCAAGAATGCATTGTCAGCCATACAAAATATTGTTGCAGGAATTTGGATTCTACAACACAGAGCAATTCTGAAGTGATAAGCAGTTGAACCTGTAGAATACGCTACACTTCACTGGAATAAGATAACAGCAGTTTACAAAGAAAACAGGGCACTCAAACCTTCCCATGATCCAGGGGACCTGAAAAATTAAGTGAAATCACATATAACAACTAAAGTTTTTCCTCTAGAAACCACAACGCTCCCAAAATCCAGTCCAATCCAAATCTAATAATCAGCATTTCTAGAATTATGTTTAATGCAGTTATGATCAAATCTAAAATACAGACAGAACGCAGTGAAGTTTAACTCAACTCTTCCCAAAGGAACAGAAATATAGTATGGACCCAAGAGACGCACGCACTATAAAGGGTAACACTTTCAGTGCATCACATACCAGAGTCTCAGTCAACTCCTGTTTGCTTTGATCTCCGACCGACTCGGCTGTATGAGCTCATCACTGGGAGCCTACAGCCACCAGAATACAAGGCTACACGCAGAGCGCTGGTGGATTTGGAACACGGGCCTGCTAGAGTGTGCTGCCGAGTGCTCTTTTGATGCGTGATTTACATGCACCTATTATTTGGCGAAACAAACACTTATTCTGCAATTCAGTGACTTTTAGGATAAAGGAAACAATCTCACTTAGTTGTGAGTCTGTGTTTTCAGCCAATTATCACGTCACCCCTCCCCCCAAAAACTTACCAGCATCCCCATAACGTCCGACCACAGCTGGGAAAAACTGTCGGACGCAGCAGCGCTGTCCGCCTGGGGCTCATCGGAAGGCGCACCGGTCGCCTGATCACCTTCCATAATGTTAGAAAACTTTGACCAAAATCAGACCAGTATTGTGTAGCTTGGTTCCAAGCCCACAGGCAGGGACCTTAATCCCCAGCGGTAAATAAGATATCGGTGCCAAGGCTGTTCACAGACAGTTGCCTTTGACGCACTGGTGAAATGCTCCAACACTGCTTGGAACGATTTGAAGTTTAGTGCGTGAATTGTGTCCTGACATGTTTAGGAAAACTCCGAGGCAAACATCAAAGGTAAAGAAAGTCGGCCTTAAACTGTGCAGACCCACAACCGGTCATTCGTCTGAAAACTCTCAAGCGAGGTGTTCCCTGCTCCCCTGTCCGCACTGCACCGATCCGTACCCGAGGGTATAAACCAAACCCCACAACTGGGGGAGAAGAAGTCGTCGAAATGGGGCAAAAGTTTCCGAAAAGTTAATTAAATCCCTCAGTGAGTGTCACAAAAACTTTCTAAACTAGAACAGTGAACACACTCAATCGTATTTCCATTAAAATTTCGAGTGAGAGAACGCCCGGAACACAGAGCAAATCCTCCAAACACGGCGCCTCCCCCTCTCTGCACCCGCCGTCTCTCACTCCCTCTCCCTCACACACTCCTCCCAGCATCAGGAATTAACTCACACTAGTGCCTAATCAGTAATATCATAAATATATTTTTCCATATAAGACCGTGTATTTGGATGAGTAACTAACTATACTGTGGCCTTAAGATAGACTTTGTTTAACCCCAAAAATTATTCTTTTGGGAATTTTCAATCGCCTGGTGCACTCATTGATAACTTTGCAGTGCCCAATTAATGATTTTTTTTTTTATCTCCCTGCTGCCTTCTATGAATAAATTTAAATGCAGAGTTTACAGAGTTCATTCAAGGGATTTTTATGACCCAGAAATCGTTTTAATCACACGCTGACATGTTTTCCACCAATACATCTCTGCAGCCAGTTTTGAATAGAGGTTATGAACAAAGCACATTCTCCACACAATTGTTTGAAAAACAAAAAAAAGCTTATGGGAAAAATTTTTTTTAAGAGGTTCATGCATGTGGTGCCCTGTGTCCTCATAAATCTGTACAAAATGCTGGACAAAAACACTAAAACATAACACTTTAAGTACTTAATTTGATTTACATATCGTATAACAGCTATGGGTTTGATTTGTTTTTTGCTGCAAATGTCATGAATAAAAGTGAGAGAGAAAAACTTTATGTACAAGCATGAAATTGCACAGCTATCCTGTCTGATCAGCCATTTGTTATGCTCCACCAGCAGGCTTCTCTATTGTAATGAAGTCCTGAAACTCTCTGGCTCTCCCTGTTGTTGTCAAGAGCACATTTTCTCTGAGCAGCTCCAGCTGCTAGGTCTTGTGACAGAACCCAGAAGGACCAGGAATTAAGAGAATAAGACTGAACATTTTATCAGTCCACACTCAGCTCCAATCCGTAAGGTTTCAAGCCTGCCTAAAATGCTGCTTTACCTACTGTTTACCACATTAGCCTGCCACACTAGCACAAATTTATTTAAATGTAACACAACCAAAGGCAAGATAACAGACCAGAAAATTCCCCCCACATTCCTTTGTGTAACCATGAAAAAGGCGATCAGTTACACAATAATCCATAAAGCTGCAGTTTCACTTGTCTGTCACAGGAGAACTACTGTCAATTATGCTAAAGGCTCCCACAAATTCTTATGCACTGATATGCACTTAAATAATATGTATTATTCTCATCATAATAACAACAACAACAACAACAACTACAACTACTACTACTACTACTAATAATAATAATAAAGGTGGCACAGTGGTGCAGTGGTTAGCACTTTCACCTCACAGCAAGAAGGTCCTGGGTTCGACTCGAGTCCTTTCTGTGTGGAGTTTGGATGTTCTCCCCGTGTCTGCGTGGGTATTCCAGCTTCCTCCCACAGTCCAAAGACGTGGGGTTAGGTGAATGGACTGAACAAGTGTGAATGCTTGTCTGTTTCTCTGTGTTAGCCATGCGACAGACTGGCAACCTGTCCAAGGTGTACCCTGCCTCTCGCCCTGTGACAGCTGGGATAGGCTCCAGCCTTGTTTATTTAGATATCAATGAGACCTTTCCCAAACTGCAGTCTCTTCATCTATCCATCATATTCATTATCAATAAACATTTGAGACTGGGTCCTGGCTAGAGAATGACAGCAGTAGATAAAAGGTGAGGGCATCAAGATGTTCATAAATCCATCTAAAATTTGTTGAGATATTTCAAAATAACACAGATGTCAACTTCATGAAAATCCAGGACACCACAGAAATCCAGGGGTTCAGACTAAAGGTCGGGTACAAGATTACAAAGTAATCCATGAAATGATTTCAGTCTAGACCAAAATGGTGGGCTAATTCCACTACACTGCACAGTTTGTGTAGTTTAAGAAAGAATTTGAAAGTGGTGCCCTTTTGGCACTAAGAATTCCTTTATATACAATATCACAGTTTTCAGTTTGTGTAGGTGAACAAAAGCTTTGGCTGGCTTTGGATGAGTGGCAGCTGTTGCTTGCAGTCTAAACACATAACACATAAAACACACATTTGCAGAAGAGCAGCTTTGTTGGACAGCATGCTGACAATGCAGGGGTCTGCACTACTACACAACTGTAACCTTGGAGTGGCAGCAGTGGTAGGACGGCTAGTGTCCATGCTGCCATTGTGTCAGTGCTCTGCCTATCAGTTCTCCTTTGTTACCACAGAATGGTAACCATGTTTGACTTGTAGGTGTGATTTCAAGGCACCACCCTGATTTTCCCATTATTTTAGCTCGAGTGCAGTCTTGTGAGTCATCCCCTTGAACCCACAAACACATACACACACCACTCACTACGTACAAACACACGCTAAAACTCCCTTTACCCAAATACAAGACAGTGTGACCCCCACCGGGAGTTTTGCAAATAGAGGGGTCAAACTGTTAATGAGGAGAGGAGGAAGCCTGTTGACTTATCAAACACTGTAGGTGTGTGAGTCTGTGTGTGTAGCTGCCAGCTTTCCCTCTTTTCACACTAACCACTAATCAAGGTGTCACGTTGCCAGACAAGAGGAACCAAAAGTCACTCTCTAGTTATTTTGCAGATGCTAATTGCACGCTACAGTCTTTTCTCTCTTTTGAGCAATTTTTTGGAAAAGACTCCACATGAGCATTTGGTCAGAGATGAGGAAAAAATGTGCAGCACATGAACATGCAGACGATACACCTGCATCCAATTCACCGTGTAAATCTGCTGAGTGGAATGGAAGAATGTATTTGATGGTTCTCAAAATATATGAGGGGCTCCTTCATGAAAAGGATGATGTCATGAATATAAATTTCTCAGATAGCTTACTTTAAACAGTCATGAAAGCCTTCGGGCGTTGACTTTGACTGATTGGTGTCAATTCCTGTACTTATTTTGACACCTTACCAGTCTTTCATCTTCCTTCTTTCATCTTTTCCTACCCATTCCTTCTTGGTAATAATACTTTTAATGTCTTATTATACCTACTTCTAATATTATTTTCTGATCTATGTGGATTCCCGTGAGATTGTCAGAAAAACTGCACTGTGTCATCAGATTTGGGATGGCACAGGAAAAACTTGGGAGGGGACAGAGTGGAGGGATTTATACCAGGCAAGCTGAAGCCCCTTTTTGCAATGAGGTCATGATGTGTGCGATTATTTGCTGAATATTAATCAGTTTTAAAAATCATGTTTTTACCAGTTACAGGCAGAAACCGTTTTGGGCTAACAGTCCAATGACTATAATAGTACCAAAAATGTTTACTTTCCTAATTAGAAATGCCCATATTCTTGCTTGGTGCTCTATAAAACCCCCAAATTACCTTCAACTAACCCAAGATTAGGGAACTGGACAGTACCAGCAATATGGGATTTACAGAACCAGATGGAAACAGAACTAATCATCTAGTACAGGCTGAAAGAAGTGCCACCCTCTTGCTCCACTTGCTGGGAAAAGCACCGTGTGTCTTGCAGCTAACAATACAGACACGAATTGAGAGATGCATCTACAAAGGTTTTCGAAATGGACTTGCCCTGGATTACAGTTTAACATGGTATGCAATTTTATCAGGAAAAACAGGTTGTTTGTCTGAACAAACTCACTGGAGACCACAGGAGGATCACTGTGACTCAGCTAATGGTACATAACTGTAATAAGTATTGAACTGATAAAAGTTGAGGTTAAGAGAGGTCATCACTTTTTTACTTCCAGCACTGAGTTGTTAGGACTCAATGGCGGAGTGACGAAGAGGAAGGAATAGGGGATAGACACAGCAACCCCGAGGAAAGAATGGGGATAATAAAAAAAGAATTCTATATATAGAATGAATGTTAAAGCAAAGCAGGGCTGGACCTCCCCTGATAGTGAGAGTGACCCTTCCTGGAGGTCAGTGACCCTAGGGCTTTAAAAATAGCTCCATGGGGAGTCACAAACCATACTGG
>VUQI01061015.1:40785-55032 GCA_015106735.1 Paratilapia polleni
TCCCAAAAAAAACGGGGGGGGGGGGGGGGGTAAAAACATCATGGACAGACATCAAGGGCACCACACTTAAGGGATGCCACACATGACCACATGATAATCACATATATACTCAGATCAATAATAATACAACAACTCTGTTTACAGCCTGCATCTTCTTGATTTTGAAGATATAAAATGGTAAAAGTTTGGTGATATTTTCTTTGTTTTACCCCCCTAGGAATAGACTGGAATTGCATAGAAATCAGCTCTTCATAAGGCAATTAGTGGAACCAACAGGATGGCATTCAGTCATGGTATACAAGCATGATACTAAATCCTCATCACCTTTTCTCACCCTATATTGCTATATTTTCCTCCTTTGTTTAAGTTAACATATTTAAGTTTACACCCAAAGCTAATTGGAACCAAAGTCCTGAACCCTTATCCCCTTTGCTCTCAGACTGCTTTCTCTTGATGAATAATTGGGATCAAGATTTTCGCACCATTAATTCCTCTTAGTCGATGGGTCAAAGGCCTGACAGTCCCTTGGCATTTTCTGTGAGCTGTTCTGAAAGTGAGCGTTTGCTACTACTGTTTATCCGTGTGTGTGCATGCATGCATGCATGCTTATGTGTATTTCAACGTGCAAAAAAATGTGTGTGTGTGTGATGAATAGAGAGGCAGGCCGGCCCCACTGTGCTTCCCATGCGTGTGGAAGTTATCACATAGGCATGTGATAACTCCCACACAGACCCAATTAGCATGACAACTAATTACTGTTTCCTTGGTCCCCTCCCTCAGCTAAGCTAACTCATTAAATTAAATCAACACTCTGGTCTGAAAACAATGCTTTGAGGGAGTAATCATGATCACCTGGCACTTACTGTTTATGTGTCCTAGGTATTACTTTTCATAGGGTGGTCAACCATAACACTGGAGTCTTTTGAAAGCTGAGAAAATGTTAGCTTCAAATATCAACACAGGAATTACCTCTGGGCTAGAGTGAGACAGAAAGCAGAAAGACAGAGGATGACAGCTGAGAGTGTGTGAAATAAGCACACAAAGTGATATGCATGGGCAACAGGGAGAATGCTGAGAACAACAACAAATAGACACAGAAAAAAAAGAGATGGTCTGCCCGGAGTATGAGGTGCATGCGATAACCAGCTGTGCGTAGCACCATACACACTGTCAAAACATCTCAAAAAGCTCATACAGTGTCTGGTATGTCAGTAAAAACAGTCTGGATAGGGGGTATTGTGAAAAAAAAAAAAGCCATGGATTTCACAGGATAATACTCTGTGTTTTAATGTGATGCAGGAATTCAGGGAAAAGGAGAAAGTTGGTGTCACTGAGATGTCATGAAGACAGAAGAAACAGTCTGGAATGAAGCAGGAGGTTCTCAGTATTTGTTACAACATGACCTGCTGACACTGTTGATAAAAAAGACAAAGCATTTTCCCTTGGAATTCTTTTTGGTGTTCACTTCGTTCACTCTTCATGTTGCATTTAAGTGAATTTGACATTAAACTGTAAGAGTCCTGTATTTGTTGGCTGACCCTGTGGTATGCACACTAAAGTAAGTGCCTATACAACAAATTATGTTATGTCTCCCATAGCCACATGCATTTCTAAGTATTCATAAGTCTTCATCCATGCTTTCAGTAATGTACTGTACTTGTAATTGCAGGCTCCTTTAATGTGATTTGTATAATATAAAAACAAAGCATACTTCTGCTAAGCCCCGGATTCCCACATTCTCCACGCAGTGCAAGCCTCCGTGGCCATGTGGTAGCTGATTATATTATGCCATCGTGTGTGTGTGTGACTGTGTGTACTGAGATTCCAGGGCGTTTTAATCAGGCATGACTGAAAGGACAGATGTTGTTTTTGATGTAAGCAAGCCTTGAAAGGCATGAGCAGCACCGAGTGGGCAGTGTTTAGTGTGTGTGAGCTTGGTGGTAATTTGCTGTTATTTGTGTGCGAAAGAGTAAAGGCCATGAAAAAAGACTATGCTGCATCTATGTCAAAATGGTGTCCACAGGAGTGCTTGGAGAAAAACAAAAAAACAAACAAAAAAACAGAATGGGGTTTGTTTGTTTTGTTTGAGTCCACAGGTGCAGATGGAGGTGATGTGCTGGTCTCACTATAGACGGAGGTCATGAGACTCGGCTGGCAGCTGCATCGGTGTCAGGATGGCACTACCAGGCTAATGTCCAGTGTGCCATCTCACTGTGTGGACTGGAGGTTTGCACTAGATGGACTGTGGCAGGTCACTTCTGCAGTATGTGAGGAGATTGTAAGAGATCCAGAACTGACCACTTTTCTGGACGCATTAAGCCCCACCAAAGAAATTATTCTTGTGCTGAAATACCTCCATAAAAACATATATACAACTGAGTAAAATTATTGATTTTAGGATATATTCTAGAAAGATGTAGTGGCTAATGTTTAAGAAAAAACACTTTCTTCAAGACAGCTTTATAACTGACTATGCCAGACTGACATGAAAATAGCCATAGGTTGATGTTTACTGTTTGTACAGATACATGTTAGTTGTTCCATGGGCAGCAACTACTTTAAGGTTGATAATGTGTACAATGACTCCAGGAAAGCTAAAAAAGGAAAGTCTTCGTTAAATATAAATATATAAAGAGGATTTTTGAAAATTTTCCTCCAAATTTTCTTAACCCTTTTCAAATTGAAACTTCCTCTCTATATTCTTCCATGTGCCTCTATGCGAGAATGAATAAGGGACATAGTGGTTCCCCCTGCTGTTGTCATATAGACTTACAAGCCACAGAGCACATGCCCTCCTTGCCCATGCAGGACACTGGACTGTTAAATCCTCTTGCACATCCTTTTATGTCAAATCAGCCAGTCTGCCATATGTTAGCCTCAGAGCTAGATACAGTAAAAATAGGCTTGGCCCCAATGTTATTAATGACCATGTGTGCCGTGAACACACTGCATAATTATCCCCTGCAGTTTCATCCAAAGATCAGTTTTATAGTACTCGCTTCAGGTTTATGGGACTCAAATACACACTGAGGAACAGA
Source organism: Paratilapia polleni (assembly GCA_015106735.1). Taxonomy (NCBI): domain Eukaryota; kingdom Metazoa; phylum Chordata; class Actinopteri; order Cichliformes; family Cichlidae; genus Paratilapia; species Paratilapia polleni. The sequence continues at coordinate 43,824 of VUQI01061015.1, forward strand.
GGCATGCATGCACACTGAAGCTTACACAGACACAGAGAGAGAATGATAGGGTAGCTTTTCATTTACTGTACAAATTCAAACGCTAACAAGACAGTAGCCAGTGGGGTTCAATAAAGATTTCATGGGTCTGTCTCTGCTATGTTTCTCCACCTAAGTACTCTCACCTGTTGTTGCATGTAATGTTAGTGTGGACTTAAATACCACAGAAAGAACAAATATTGGTTCAACATTCAATTATTGAACACTGTCTGCAGTGAAAGCAATGCTCCTTTAGGATCTGGACTGTAAAAGCTAGGTGCGTATTTGTTAGAGAGCCCATTTCTTTTTTACAGCAGCCATTCTGACATGAAATAGAAGGTAAACACAGGTTTTACTAATGAAGGTTCTGTTCCCTTTAGATGCAAGCCTTAATTAATGTGATTGGTAACTCTTGTGTTCACCGACTATTTCATGTCAAAGCAGCTGCTGTGAAAAAGGCCTGTTTGTGGAAACTAGAAGACAGACAACATTCAGGTCCTGCAGGAGCAGAGAGGGACAGAGACCTTCTTGTGAGTGTGGCGTGAGGAGGATTCCTGTTCTGGAGATGCCACATTATCCCTGGCACACACACTGTATATACAGTGCACTAACTGGGAGAATAAGGAGAAGCATGCAAACTGCAAATCAAATCTAAACCACCTCAAACCCAAATTTATCATCTTTTCAGTTAGCTGTGTATCATGGGCATTTACAGCTTCACTATCCCTGTAGATTTATATCACTTTGCTAGCAGCAAACAGACATGGCTGACATTTGGTTATGTATTAGATGTTATAATAACTTGTTAGTCAGCCAGCTCCAGGCTGCTGTGGTACAGTCTTCTGTAATTACTGTCAGCATTCACACAGCCATCATATATCTCACACACAACCCACAAACACATGATCTGTCACACATATTTGGCCATTTGCACATTAAAGGAAAATAAACAGCCATGTTGAAATACATGCTGACTCGCACTGGTGGATGAATATCAAAACCTCAGTGCAGAGTGCTTTTCAATACAAACATGTGTCTTAATGCTCTGCGCTGTTAAAGTCTTACTGGTAAAGATATTGGTATGCACTCAGCCAGTACCACAGTTGAATAGTTTCCCAATACTATTATTCAATTTCAAGAGTCAAAAATGGAAAAAATTGCCTCATTTTTTTTCTTGTTTCACAAAAACCTTTCCTCATTAAACAAAGATTTCAGACCTCTGCCGAGAAACTAAGTTGCTCACAATCTGATTAATATTCTTATGTTATCAATTTCAAACTGAATAATTCCAGTTATAAACACTCTATTACCAATTTTTTTTTTCTTTCCACCGTTAGAGCACAAATTCCTTGGCAGGGCCACTACCTAATAAACTACATAGAAATACATTTTCAGATGCCCTGCTGCTAACAAGACGCAGTCATGGAATCTAAGAAAAGAAGGGGAAAAAAAACAACCTTTTTAACAATGGACTAATCTACAGAGGGGCGACAAATTAAAAGTAAAACCTTAAGCCTTGACGCCTACAGTCCATTGGCTCTGTTATGTTACGGCGGCCCTTTGCTGGCACGGTTTGGATCCATTTGTCCCCTTAAAGGAAAGGATCAACAGTCTGATCCTGATGGGAGGGCTCTCTTCCAAGATGACAATGTCCACATTCATGGGGCTCGAGGAGTAACTGAATAGTGTGGTAGAATGAAAGTGATGTGAATCAGATGCTGTGGCCTTTGCAGTCTCCATGGATACCGAACACCTATGGGAGATTTAAATAGTGCTCTCAGCTACCATAATCAAAACATCAAATGAGGGGATATGTTTTTGGAAGAATGGAGTTCATCTCTCCAGTAGAGCTTCAGAGACTTGGAGAGTCAATGCCAAGGATGACTGAAGATGTTCTGGCGACACATTATGGCTAAAAACTTAAATACACTTAAAGACACTGGCTTTCCCTTTTAATTTCTACATTTTGTTAAGTGACCACAAACTAATAATCTAGTAGCGTAATCAGTAATAAACTGTGATCGCTGTTCTTCAGAGTAAATGTCTAACTCTGTATACCTCACTTTGCTTTCCACATTTAACTGTGGTCTGACAGCATGTACAGTATGTGGATTGGTTAGAGCACATTACATAAGACATCCCCACTGACACCAGTGGCTAGTTTGGTTCACAGTCTATACCTGACCACAGCACTTTCACGTTTCCTTTCCAATATTTTCTTAGTCCTACTTGTCATTCCTCTTTCCACTGTCCATTTCTATTGCCTTATACATGCCGGTGGGACATCTAGTTTTCAGCCTGTACATGTAACATGTTTTAAGTGATCAGTATCTCAGTTTAGAGAGACTTTAACATTTTCAGTAACAATGTCCCTTTTTATTTTTCACTTGCTACTTTCTAATTTCAGTTTCAATTTTAAACTTCATTTTGATATAATTACAATTTGATATTTAGTTTAATAGTCCTTATTAAAATTTTCATGCATTCTTCTGAGTTCACAGTCAAAAACATTTGAGCAACACAATTAAAGTTTCTTAGAAAACAGCATGGATAATTGGCAGGCAGTTTCTTAAAAAAAAAGAAGAAAAAAAAAAAAAGGCCTCTCTGTGTTTGAGTGTACATGTAGCACGGTTTCAATCTGTCTCTGTCTGTCTGGTTGGCTGTCTACTCAAAACTCAACCACACAACACACAAACATAATGCAAGCTCAGCTCAACCACTGCAGTCCTCCACTTTCACAGGAATTTCCCCCCATTTCGGCCCAGAGGATCCTGCTTACACTGACAAAATATGAACCCAGTGGCAGCGTCGAGCCACAAAAACACAAAACAAAACATGTATATTTTCCCCATGACTTAAAGGGGTTCACATGGTGATGTACAAAGCACTGGTCAAACTTGTGGATTGTGCTCTCAAGCAAGTACATTTAAGGCTCACAGAGCGAAGAGATTTCTGTGAGTGAAATCCTCCTGTTCTTTTTAATCTGCTAGAGTTCATTCAAGCCTTTAGGTCTTTAAAACTATCAAGCAATACTTCTGTTTATAACCATCCTTCAAAGATTATGAATGTACTTCGCTGGATGTTGATGATGGATGATTCAGCCAAATTCAACAAATTATCATCTAACACTGAACAAAGAGTGGGTAACAACAGTGTTTCTATTCAAGTGCCGATATCATAAATAACTTTCTGGTATAGAAACATACAGATACATACAATATGTTTTTGAAATCTGATTCCAAATACCTAAAAGTAAAAAGATGGCACCTAAAACAAACCTTAGGGAAAAGTTGACAAATCTCAATTTCATCACTACATTTCGGCCATGTCAACAAACATGCCAATGTTCTGGCCCCGTGGCCCCAGTCAGAGCTCTGAGCTCTTTTCCTGAGGATCTGCATAGTGTTGCCTTCTTACCTTTGGGTATATAGCACAGAGCTGCATGGCTTTGGTTTGGCACCATAGATGGATATACTAGGAAAGCTCATTCTTTTCAGGGATTGGAGTTGAAATCCATTTTCCCCCATTAGCCAGCACAGAACTTCCAAAACTTGCAAAACTTCCTAAATGTGATATGAGGTTAGGAACCACTCTCAAATAAAACAGTCTGAAATTCCCAAACTATTAATTCAAAACAGGAATTACCTGATCATGAAGAAGCAAACAAGATTTTAAAACTGACTAGGCATTTGATAGCAGCTCTAAGTGCTGTGTCCTAGCTACAACCATAATGGTTCCATACTGTGTTTTCAGTAATTTGAAAACACAGCAGCCACCTTTGCTGCCAATCTGAAATTTTTAAACCATATCATTCCTGTATTTTTGTTCTGTAGTTGGCTGACTGACACAGAACCTCTGAGGTGGTAAAATGACTTGGGTTACCATGGTGATGGCCCAATGTTTGGCAAACGCTGTGTTGATGCTTGTTTCAGTCTGACGAGACCTCATTATGGGCTGGTGGGGAGTCCTGTCTGAAATCTCTGGTCCAGACGGTCACTCAGACCAAATTAACACACCTTTCTGAATCTAACTGACTCAATTCCTCCATCACTCTCCGTTATCCATGTCCCTGCAGATCTAATCAGTGTGCAACCTGCCAACTTGCAAACACATAAAACAAGAACAAACAACCCCACATCCAGGGTAATAAATGAAACAAATGGAACAGTCGGTGGTCATTAGCTTTGTGGCTTAAATGGTTGTCCTTCCTGTCTGGGTTAGAGGCCAGCCAATTCACCAGTAAAGAGCCTGCTCCACTGCCCCCTCTCCCTTCTGGAAGAGTGGAGCTTCTCTGAAGCCAAGGCAACTCAGCGGGACCAAATGCAGGATAAAGGTTAATAGCCCTACAGAGATAAAATTCATGTTGGGTAAAGTAGAGGTTTGGCTACAGATGAATTTGTCTCGATGAATTTGAGACGCATTACTAAATAAGAGTTCCTGCTTTTTGAATAGTCTTTATAAGTAATAGGTGCTATAACAAGAAACGCAGGTAATCTAAAAATAAAAGGACAGCTATTTTTTTAAGCCATCAGTTTTGTTATTAATAATATTAACATTATGATCAAAAATGATTCAAGTAAAGGTGCCAGGATAAAAAAACAACAACTGGGTAATCCCAGGTTGCAAAACATATAGAAATGAGATAGAGAAAATCATCTGGTGGAACACTGATGGTCAGAGGGATGAGGTCCCTGGGGAACATCCAAACACATAGATATATGCGCTCACAGGAGGCCTGAGTTGGCAAAGACATTTTGTGCCGCAGGGCTTGGTGCTGAGCCCATGCTGGCCAAAAAGAGATCCATACCCTGTGGCGCAAACCTGGCATTTAGCCGAAACCAGTGTAGTGTTTACCTTCCTCCTCTTTGAATATCCTGAATATTATGTCTCTACTACTACAACCATTAAACTAAAGGCAATAAATCAGTGATTTAATTGTAGAAACTGAATCCTCCTGAAGAAGAATTCAAATTTTTCAAGACAATGTTAAATATGAAACTCTTCTATATTTGATAAATTGCATTGTAATAAACCTAGAAACAATTAGAAAGAAAAATGGGCACACTGAGAGGCAGGTGACATGAAACACAGCTACCAAATTATAATCCAAAGGCACACTGTGAAGACATATGCTTTGTGCCATAGACCTCTAACAGGGAGACCTCAGTTTCAATAAGTTTCTCTCCCCTCCTTTCTTTATACACACATTTTTTCCTCTTCATGTCAAAGTCTGGAATATATTGAGGGACATCTGCAAGATGATCTGATCCAGATGATCTCAGAGAAGAAAAAAAATATAAGCACATATGGCCTGTAAAGCACAGACCTGATGTGAGCAAAAGAAAAAAGAAAAGGTGGTGGCTTAGGACCTTACAAAGCATGTTGTGTTTTTTATTTCCCTTTAATTTGTCATCTGGCTGTACATTTTGCCTTATGAGCACAAACTAAATAAATTATAACTTCATTCAGGTAACTCACGTGTCAGTATAATTAGAAATAAATGAGGCATGTTGAGGTATCTCTGGTCTCCAGGTACCACAGCGTAAACTGCTGACTGGCTCTGTATACCTCACTCTGCTCTCTGGATTTAACTGTGGTCTAAAAGCATGTACTCTATGTGGATTGGTCAGAGCACATTAAGACCTCTACTGACATCAACAGCCAACTTGGCTCAGAATCTATTCTTGACCACAGCGATTTCATTTCCTTCTCAATAATTTATTATTCCTACCACTCTCCTCTGACAATTTATAATGCCTTAAGGCATCACATTTGTGCATGTACATCTATGTGTTGTCTCAAAAAAAAAAAAGAAGCATAATTTAGCACTTTAGATCACAATACCTCTTCTTAATTTTGACTTCATTGTTGTATTTTTCCATTCGGTGAAAAAGATATCGTCTGAATGGCAGTACGCATTGCTCCGAAACCTGCGAATATCATACGGCATTAATGGTGGCTTCACAGATGGGTAAGTCACCCATGCCATGTGCACAAATGCACCCCCACATCATCACAGATGCTGTACAAACTGGATGGTCCCTCTCTTGTTTAGCCCACAGGACAAGGCGTCATCAATCATCAACAATGGATATTATTTTGCCTAGTTTAAAACTGTAATTACACGATTGTGTTGTTAAAAGAAGGGGAGATGCAACACACAGAGAAACGTGTGCCTACTGTCCTAACCTTCTATAAATGTGGGGCATCAAATTTAAAATGAGCACATATTCATTTTATTTAGTTTTACAATCTGACAAGTTGTATGTGAATTTCAATAAATATGGAGTTGGAACCATTTGAGAAAATTATTAAATTCTATTTCTGTTTTTTGCATTTTACACGGCCTCCCAACTTTATCTGACTCTGGTACCACTGTCTGGGACCAGGGAGCGAAGCAAATAACCAACTAAACATCTCACATATAAAAGCCACTGAATACATTTGATTTATTCTTAAACAAGTATCATAACGCAATGCGATGGTTGTTCACTAATTACCAATTAAAGACAGCATCAAATAATATAAAAAACAAATTCACCACCATCAGGTGCACCTGGTGACAAAAGAGCTACATTGGTTACTGTGAAAAACAATTTAAGCATGCATGGTACTTACACTATATATTAATGTGGGTGTTAAATGTCTAAAGGAACACATTTACTCACTGAAACAGGAAAACAAGGAAAAGATCTCCAAGGAAGATATCAAGGAAAAGATAAAGTTAGAAGTGCTCAACACTGCATTTCACTTTACACTGAAATTTTACTGGAGCTAGAATAAAGTCTGCTTTGATTTTCTCCAACGTTTAGCTCAGTCATAACCTCAACTAGACATCTGATTCAGTCTGTTTATGCACGCAAATGACTGGCATTAGAAACCCATGGACATGTGGTGGAAACATGTTTACAGCTGTGGCCTGGGTTTGGGCTATGATGTAATGGCAAAGAGAAAGGTGGGGAAAGGTTTGCCTTTGTCAGTGACTTGAAAATAGGGAAGTTTTTGGTAAACCATGATGAGACTAACTGATTTAAAGAGGAAAGTAAATAGTAAACAATGACTGAGAAGTGGATAGAAAGGACAGAGGGAGGTTAGAAGAGGATGTTTCATGGGTCCAGGGGGCAGGACGGGGCAGGGCAGGAAAGGGGATTTACAATGCACAGCTGGAGCAATAGCTCCCCCTGGGGCAAAGCGCTGAAAATGCATTAGGCCCTTCTAGGTCAAGTTAAATTAAGCCAGGTAATCTACACACTCATCAGCCACAAGATTAAAACCGGACATGTGAAGTGAACGACACTGATCATCTCATTACATTCCAAATTCTCCTGGGAAAACTTGGGTCCTGGCATTCATGTGCCTATTATTTTTGACAGGTCCCTCAAAGCACTAGCCCGGATTCCACACTCCTCAGATGTCAATCTAAGCTAGCATCTGTGGGATGTGTTGGACCAAGCCCTGTCCATAGAGGCCCCACCCGCAACCCACAGGACCCAAAGCATCCAGTGCCAACGTACTATGCCAGATACCACAAAAGGCCCCAAAGGGTCAGAACTAATTTGGTAACAAATGGGGGAAGTGCACAATATTTGCAGTTTATGAAATTATTTGCAAATCATCATTTCAAAAATAATAACACCTTATTTTTTGGAAACGGGGTTGTAGTGACTTGTACTTTCCTCTCACCATCCTGTTCTCCCCACACTCTCAGTGTACTGTTTTATTTGTTTACCAGCCAGCAGCCATTAAACACCCACCTTCAAGCGATACATCATTTAGGGCAAACACAATAAATAATTCACCCACTGATTCATTACTGGCTGTTGATCCCTAAACGTTTCATAGTTCACATCTTATTCACACATGAACAGGTTCATATGCACACATGTGCTCTCAAATGAGCACAGGCACTATGTACTTGGCTTAGAAAACACAGTACACACATTCATGATCTGAATGCGGTTCACAAATGCGGTTGGTGCTCTTGTGATCATTTTTCCATTCAGGACTGGTAACACAGCTGTCCTAGGAAGAGGCACCCATTCATTTTTGGACTCACTGCTGCTTGAATCAAGAGCAAGGGCTGGACAGTAGTCCGCCAACCTGGAGAGAAAACCATTCTGGAGGGAGGGGACAAGCTGTGTTCGCATGCTAGATGTCACCACAGTGATGCAGCTGGTGTGTTAAAAAGCAGGAGGATGTAATGGGTTTAAATATCAGATAAAAATATGTGTATGCCAACAACAGCCCACAACACAGACATACGTGACTGTGCTACCCACTAAAAAAGGCCACGGAATACGTGCAAGTCTCAAACTAAGGTTGATCAGCATAACTACCAGCTTTACTTACAGGAAATCCTACAACCATGCTTTCTTTATTATTTCAATTACAGGATACAAAACTGATCATTTAAAACAAACCCATGAATGCATGGTATCCAAGTCCAAACTGCAAATCTGAACTGTATACACTGAGTAATGGCTCTCCTCTTTTACTGACACATTAGTACACTGTAATTTACACAACATTACTACCTAATTTAATTGAAATGTAAAAAAAACCAAGAGACATCATGCATATATCAGATAGACATGCGAAGAATGTTCGCTGAACATCTGAAAAACATTTCAGGCGAAATATTTCTTGGTAGCACATTAGATAAGCATCAAATCATTAAATAAAAAAAAAAGTCGGGAGGTAGAACGGCTTATGCAATCTTTGCTATTACGCAGTGAATTCAAGATAAGTGGAAACGACATTTATCAATTTCACACATTCACATTAATCTCTCTGTAAGAAAAATGTGGTGTGTCACTCCTCACTTGCAGTCAGAGCACATGATAAAGACCCATTTATCAAGGAAAACTGCTCGACGGTGCTTCTATAACTCGAAATTTCCAAGGCGCACTGCCAACTTCTTTCAAGTCTTTTTCAGCTTTGTTTAGTGAGAGAACCAATATGTTGTCAGTGTTGAAACCAAGTCAGTACCATCTTTGTAAGGCTAATGCTATTACAATTTTTAGGGAGTAAAAAATTCTAGTACTGATACAATGCTCAATATTATGTTCTATACATAATCCCATTTATACACAAACTATCTTAGATATATTGTAAAGGTTAAATGCTGTGATCATTGTTAACTAATCTTCCTGCAATGTATTTCACAACCTTGTTAACATCTTACAATAAAGACACCATTTGACTCGCTGTGATACCTACTCTGCTACATATGCTGCAGACAGTGCAGCACATGTAGCAGTCTGAGTAAAACTATGTGTCTGAGTGAAACTATGAGATGAAAAGTAATGAAGATTAATGTTTAGCTGCAATGTTTAGAAGTAATGTTTTTCTCTGCCTTATTTTTTCTTAAAAAAAGAAAAAACGTTTTCATATTGGTGCATATCAGACAATATATACACTGATACAGTTCATTTGGGCCAATATCAGATAATAATAACACTGGCCATCCGGTATGTTAGTCTAGCTCTACAATGATAAGATATATAGGCTATATAAACAGTGAAATGACCCATATTAAGGCTCCAAATATTTTAACTATCAATTCATTTGCTGATTATCTTGTTTAGTCTTATCAGTAAACAGGGAAATATTCTCAGTTTTGAGAAGCTGCAGAGAGAGAATGTCTGCCAACTTATTGTAGCTTACCTCATATGGACAAATGCATGCTTGGTGTCGCACTACAAGACTTCAAATGTAACTGATACAAAAGGCTTCAGTAAAAGGGAAAACATAAAGCATTTTAAAGGAAAAATATTATTGTTGGAAGAGGGGATTTTCCCACTAGGCAGGTCACAGATGATTTGCCTATTCCTGCTCTAAGCGTTCTTAGCCCTCGGTTTCGTGTGTGGGGTGTATGACTTTCTTATGTGCATGTCAGAGGTCTTTGCCATGTTGCATGCTGGTGATTTGTGATGCCTGTGAAGGATCAGATGGAGGGGTTTCGGGGGGGGTCGGGGCAGCTTTAGTTATTAGCAGAGCTATAGTGTGAGAAAGTTGTGAAGGCGAACACTGGCTGCAGCTGATATGAGTCTCCCGGGACTTCCCCTCTGCTGAGGTCATTCCTCGCACTCCAGCACTCGTACATCACTGCTGACATCACCGCTGATCTTTGCCAAGCCGTTGCCACAGGCAACACAAACAGGAAAAAGCATGTGTGTGTGTGAATGCTTGTTGTTAAGTAAGATCATTAAGCTTTAATAATGTTTTACTGAGTAAAGAGTGATGTGTTATACACCATGAAGCAAAAAAGGCAATCATCCATAAAAATACATTTATTATGCTTAAATATTAGCTCTGATCCAAACGGCTGCAGCTGCTCTGTGTATTTATTAAAGGTGAATATCTGTATTAGATATGCATTATGAAAATAGCTGTGCAATTCTTAAAAAAAGTATGTGCTTTCAAGTAAAGCATGATATTAACATGTGTTTGATGTGTGCCTGCGTGTTTGCTTTTGTGTTGGTACATCTATGTGTGTGTATGGCTACAGCCTTTCCTGCCTCCCCTGCTGTGCCAGTCAATGCTTAGACTCTTGGGTAGTGAGGCGGCAGCGCCAGCAGTAATCAGAGCTCTTTGTATCGACACACACAGGCGAGCTATAATCAGGGAATGTTCTTCTTTCACCAATAATGGCTGTAATCCTCTCATCTCAATATGATATGTAACCTGCGACATGCTCAAAACTTGGATTTTGCAGATTTATACCTGGCCTCCAACTTGTTTCAAAATAGATTCAACGAGCTTTCAAAGCCAGCTTTCAGAGTAATGGCTGAACCACTGAGAATTACGCCAGCCAGAGCTATAGAAAAAAAAAAGGGTAGAAGAATAGTGATAATCTTCAGGGACAAGCTGAGCAATGTGCAGCCCTTTGAGGAATACCTACAGAGCCTCAAGCGTGCAGGACAAAGCAAGTGTATACACCTACCACATGCATGCACACACACATATTTTCTGATCCCAACATCTACTATAGACGTATTCAAAATGCTAACTAATAAAACTGATGGTCAATGCAATGACTTGGGATTCCTTTGCATGAGACCACACTCATTACACACCTAAAACAAAGACTTCAGTGCTGGTTTTTAGTAAGTTTTTAATTAAACTTTGCTGGGACTCATTCAGTCAGAAGCACATGCACACAGTGATATCTTGTTCCAGATAAAGGAAG
>VUQI01061017.1:0-42798 GCA_015106735.1 Paratilapia polleni
GTTGGGAGCATGAAATTGTCCAAAATGTCTTGGTATGCTGAAGCATTAAGAGTTCCTTTCACTGGAACTAAGGGGCCGAGCCCAACTCCTGAAAAGCAACCCCACACCATAATCCCCCCTCCACCAAACTTTACACTTGGCACAATGCAGTCAGACAAGTACTGTTCTCCTGGCAACCGCCAAACCCAGACTCATCCATCGGATTGCTAGACGGAGAAGAGTGACTCATCACTCCAGAGAACACGTCTCCACTGCTCTAGAGTCCAGTGGCGGCGTGCTTTACACCACTGCATCCGACGGTTTGCATTGGGCTTAGTGATGTAAGGCTTGGATGCAGCTGCTCAGCCATGAAAACCCATTCCAGGAAGCTCTCTACGCACTGTTCTTGAACTAATCTGAAGGCCACATTAAGTTTGGAGGTCTGTAGCTATTGACTCTGCAGAAAGTTGGCGACCTCTGTGCACGCGCATAGTGTGATTTTACGTGGCCTACCACTTCGTGGCTGAGTTGCTGTCGTTCCCAATCGCTTCCACTTTGTTATAATACCACTAACAGTTGACTGTGGAATATTTAGTGGCGAGGAAATTTCACGACTTATTGCACAGGTGGCATCCTATCATGGTACCACGCTGGAATTCACTGAGCTCCTGAGAGCGACCCATTCTTTCACATATGTTTGTAGAAGCAGTCTGTGTGCCTAGGTGCTTGATTTTATACACCTGTGGCCATGGAAGTGATTGGAACACCTGAATTTAATTTTTTGGATCAGTGAGTGAATATTTTTGGCAATATAGTGTATAGTGAAATAGGACATTTTAATGGCACTTTGAGGATGAGCTCTGAGCTAAATGCTAACATTAGCATAATGACATGCTCACAATGTAGCTATGCTAGTAGGTTTACCTGCTTATATAAGATTTTAACATGTAACATTGTAATGTTCATTAAAAAGTAGGGGTGTAACAATTCTGAAACAGATTGCAAACCACAATAGAAATATCTGCAATATTGTACTGCCATTCTATCTTCCACTACTGTGATACCCATGTGGTTCTGTTAATGCCTACTTAAAATGTGGTGAAAGCTGCAATGTTTAAAGATCATTCAGATAATGAGTGAACTCTAAATATGCCAGAATACTAAAGCTTTCATCAGGGAACTCACCAAAGTCATTAAAATTTATCCCTGGGAAACCATGGATACCTGTACCAAAATTCTTGGCAATCCATCCCACCTCTGTTGATTTATTTCACATGAAGCAAAAGTGTTGGACCAACTACCACAACAACCTGAAACACAATCATTGCATCCCTAGAGACACGCTGCCAGCGATGCAAATAAAGAGGAAGTTGTGCTGGCAGTCGTCTTCCACCAACATCAGAAAACAAACACTGGCTGTGTGCTGGAACAATATGTTATCACTGCATGTTACCAGAATATTTAATTTAAAAGTGGGAAAAGTAAGCTGTGAGAAAATCTGCAGCAGGTGGAAGGAGGCAGTGAGTTTTGTTATTGAGTGCCACCTCTGCATTCACAGAGCACCACAATAGGCCTCTCCTGCTTTTCCCTCCTTCTCCTCCTCCACTGTCAGCCCCTTCCACTCCACCCCACCTGTCTGTGAAAGGTCAGCACAGAGGAGGGTCCTCACCCCCCTCCCTGGACCCACAGCTCCCACTCCACAATCATCCTCAACGCTAGAGCCTAGAGCCAGGAAACTCAATCAAAGAAGGGCTTCAGAGCGCTCCAGACCTCTCAAAACCATCCATTGTCTCCATAAGGCTTCCCAACACTGCAGCAGGTCTATATGTAACACTGTAAGAGGAGTTACTCATTACTGCCCGTCCCCGGCTTCACTTTATCTCTTTTGTGCAGCTGACAGAAGAATCTAGTTGCCCAGCTGGGCCCATAAAAGAGGGGTTACATAAAAAAGAAAAAGAAAAGAAAGAGAAAGAAAATGAAGAAAAAGGAATTCATTTGCAGGAGTGGATGATGACAAGACAAATACGTTGCACGTGTATAAGGTGCTATGTATTCACCTAGGTGGTTTCACATGAAAAAAGACACATTATACATAGATCTGTCACCTGTGTCAGTGGAAGACAGTACTTTAATGGCATCTGTTTAAAATCTGCCATTCATCCCACGGGTTTAGAGTATTAACTGATAGACACACCACACCACACCACAATGTGTGTGAATGTCAGAGCAATCCATTATCACATAAAGAAAGCACTATGTAACTGCCCCCTCTCGCTCTCTCTCTCAGCCCCTCCTCAGCTCCTTTCAGATACGGCAGGTGAATACAAATCATTTCCCCTCCGCTGCTCCCCAAAAGGACTCACCATCCAATTTCAGACATAGAGGACACAAACAATAGTCCTTTCAAAGTGTGAGAAAATCAAATCATGGTCTTTTCTTATTAAAAGACACAATCAGGAGGTAACCCTTCCAAAATGCTAAACCAGCTTGGAAAGGCAGAACTGAACCAAGGGATCTGTGAGTTAAGTGAAAATGTGAAAAAAACATTAGACATTTATATTTCAGATCAATAAATGACTAAAACGATTCATACAGTACCAAAATTTTAACCAATTCAGAAGACTTCTTACCTGATGACCTAACTAATAATTTCACCATTGAAGTGAGAGCTTTCCTCAATTTATATATTCACTATGTGTATACAGAAAGAGTCACAGCAGCTATTGTTAAACTGGACATATAGTCACGTGAAAAGGAAAGGTTTTCAGAGGGCTCTATGCAGTCCTGTGAAAAAATAAGTACACCCTTACTGCTTCCATAGGAATAAAGAGGGTAAGTAGCAGCCAGGTGCTGATAATCAAACACCTGATTAACTGATCATCAGCAAGTGTGAACACCTCTATAAAAGAAGATGTTTTAGCAGTTTGATGGTCTAGAGCAATCAGGTGTATTGACACAATGCCACAATCTTCCCAGGAGTGGAGGTCCCAGCAAATTCACCTTGAGGTCAGACTGCAATGCTCAGAGAAACTGTAAAAACACAAGTGTTATATCTCTACAGGCCTCAGTTAGCATGTTAAATGTTAGTTCATGACAGTACAATTAGAGAAAAGACTGAACATATATGGCTCATCTGGAAAGGTTGCCAGAAGAAAGCCTCTTCTCTCTAAAAAGAACATGGCAGCACATCTTAGGTTTGCAAATTTGCATCTGAACAAACCACAAGACTTCTGGAACAATGTCCTTTGGACAGACAAGACCAAAGTAGAGATGTTTGGCCATAATGCACAGCGCCACGTTTGTCAGAAAGAAAAACATAGCATATCAGCACAGGACCTGGGCACCTTGCAGTCATTAAGCAGACCATGAACTCCTCTGTATACCAAAGTATTCTAGAGTCAAATATGAGGCCAACTGTCCGACAGCTAAAGCTTGGCTGAAATTGGGTCATGCAACAGGACAATGATCCCAAGCACACCAGCAAATTTACAACTGAATGTCTGAAAAAGAAAAGAGTTAAGGTGTTGCAATGACCCAGTCAAAGTACAGACCTCGAACTGATTGAAATGCTGTGGCGGGACCTTAAGGGAGCTGTGCATAAACCACTGCGTGCAAGCTTCAAAGAACTGAAGCAACCTTGTAAAGAAGAGTGGGCCAAAATTCCTCCAGAACAAGGTGAGAGACTGATAAAGTCATACAGAAAATGATTACTTTAAGTTATTGCTGCTAGAGATGGTTTTACAAGCCACTGAATCATATGCTGTGCTTATGCATCATTTAGAGTACTTTGTACTTTTAATTTTGTTTTTATCATTAAACTGTCCTTTCCTTGACTTGTCATCATAGATTTGTTTTCAAATGTTGCCTCTTGTTTTACTGTAGTCAGTCTTGTAATTTTGGAGAAGATCTTTTCAACAAATGTTGTTCATGATAAAGAAAAGCAATGACTTTAACGTTAAATTGATTATAAAAATTGTGGTGATTAGCAGGCAGAAGATTGAGTAATTAACTCCTTATTCCAACCCTACTTTCAGTTCTTTAATTCATATATTTCCTCTGTACACGATTTCTCAACCACTCAGTGGAAGAAAACTGTGTCATTAACCAAATAATCTACATAAGTCACATTATTCACCAAAATACACCACAGCACATGTAGAAATGCTGCTTAATGTGACAAAAATGTGTCTGCAACACTGATTCAAACATTTACTTTGAATCACGTCTGAATGAGCTTTGCTGACACTGTCGTAACCTATGAGCACTCCGTTTCTGTAGTCGGGTTTTCATATGCTAAACTCGACAAAACCTCCAGGGGAAGTGAACGATTCATCAAAGATATCCTTGAGTAAACTTCTCTGACTGTATTTGAAATGAAGAGAGATGCTGGGAATTTTCATTTTGAATTTCCCATCCAAGGATATCATATGGAATTTGATCTAATTAAGTTCTGAGGCTGAGAAACGTGATATTTTACCAAAAGTGAAATAACAGGGAGAGAGATAACATCTCCCTTAAGCTGATAGAACAATTTTTTTTGTCAGTATGTAATTGGATGACCCAATTTTAATTGAAGCATTGGATTTTGGGAAATTAAAGAGTGAGTTTTGAAGATTAAAGAATACAATGAAAATAAAGCCCCTGGAGGTTGAGTGACTGATCAGGACTCTTGGTGCCTTACCAAGGCTTAGTGTGAACATGTTTCTATCCGTCTCACGGGTCTGGATGACTGAAATGTTAGCTAATGAGTATTAATGATACTAATGGAAGACTTAGCTTTCTCATAAAGCAAGCTCCTTTATGTTCTGCAGAACTCTCCTTGGAAGTTGGTGGTGGTGAGGAATACACCAGAGACTCAAAAACAAAAATTCTTGGTGTTACAGCTTAGGAATTAGGAAAATGGTTTTTCATTTGAAGAGTTTGAGTGTTTTCGAGTGGGTTTGGTATTTTGCCCAGAAGGCGTCGCAGCTCAGACAAACAGTGCTCCATCCTTACAGATCATCTGGGCCCATCAAAAATAATGGCTCCGACAAGAACTGCTCCATCAGCCCTCATTTGTCAACCGGTGATTCCAGAGGAAACACTGCTCCCATTTAACACCAACAGTCCGCCGGCTTCCGCTAACAGCCTCTGTCCTGCTTTTGCCTTTGACGGGATGAGACTAGTCGCTAATGCATGAGAAGTGTCTACAGAGTGTTGGATAATGGCTGAGTACTGGCTTTGGTAGAGCCTGTGGTGCTTTTCTGGCTGCATCTATCACACAGTGCAGGTAGAGAAAAAGGATGAGACTGTGAGGTCAAACAGTGCTGCTGGACATAGTGTGTGTCACTTGCTTCTGGGGAAGAAGACCAGAGGTGTTTTATGCCTCCAGGGCTTAACATGACAGAATAATGAATTACTAACCTAACACATAATGATAAAGTACAGTATCTCCACCTCACCCTCCTCTGTCTACACAAAAAATACACACAAAAAATGAATAACAGCATTTCACTGAGACCTCTGTGTAGCTTTAACATTTCACAGTGTGTTTCAAACACTGGAGCTGGATTATTATACATAGTTTCTGGGGGTTTTGTACAAACAGTATTTTTCACAGTACATAAATACAAGAAAACATTTTTTGCATGTTTAATTTTCATTTTAAACTAACGAAGCAAAAGTTATTCAGTGTTAAATGGTGTGATTACACATGCAGACATCAAGTGCAGGATAAAATTACTGAACATTTAATTTGATTCACAAACTATTTGAAGTGAAGATTACAAATATGAACACACACTAGCATTCAGGACTTGACAGTTTTCAAGGCTCAGTATAGCAGAGTTCTGCAATGTGCCAAAAATAAAAAAGTTTTGTCTTCGTAAACCTAAACTTAGTGTAACCTGAAAAACAGTTTTTTTCAATTTCAGTATCAGTCTTGATATCGAAAGTTCTACATGCCTTCTACAGATGTCTCAGTTGGACAGTTGGTCCTTTAGTGGGCAACATTTCTGTGCACTGACATTATACCACTTCATCAATAAATATGGCTAATGTGGACATCCATACCTATTTGCTTTTACAGGCAATTTCACTTTATTAAGGTCAGATCAGATATATTAAAAATTAAAGGAAAAACCTGAAGCCTTGACCCCAACAACGGGGTTATTTTTAAACAGCATTGTCATATTATCTTAGTAAGGACTCATAAATAACTACACATAAATGTTAGAGAAATCGGTTTATGTTTTGTGTGTCTGAAAGAAAAGAAATAGCGGCGGATATATCGGATTTTTAAATCACCAAATATCGGTAACGGTATCGGTCTTAAAAATCCTATATCAGTCGGGCTCTATTCAATACCAAGGCACAATAAGTACTCAACACCTTACTAAGACACTTGTTTTTTTCCTTTAAAGCTTACAATAAATATCTGAATTTCCCAGAAATAATTCCAGCTCAGGTGTTCATATGAAGTAGGTAACTGGTAGAGTAATGGCTCCATTCTGTTTAGGTATCCTAATCTTTTAGGGTTAGGGTTAACTCTGTGTTTTCAGCAATGTCTATTAATGTGCAACATCCCTGTGAGATGGATACACTAAAAATATAACATGAAAAAAAATATTGGTAGATGGAGATGTGATGTAATTTACGAAGCAATAGATATCCATAAATTAAAGTCTATAAATTGCTTGCTATTTCAGTGTGCAGATATGTTTCATACTCACTCATTCCTTTACTCTCCCTCTCTCTTGCACAGCAGGTACAGAGAGAGAGATTTCTCATTAGAATTGGCTGAGATGCAGGTGAGCCAGGGGTCACATCTAAATTCAAACATTTGTATTCCACCACGACACCCAGGGAGCACACTGTTTATAGTGATGAGCAGATAGGTTGGCCTTGAACCAGGACCCATGCCTAACAGCCACATAAATCATTTGGTTTCTCAGAGGCTATTCCAAACAGATAGATCCCACCAGCTTTCAACAGTATAAGGACAATCTTCTCTGTCCTCAAGCCATGTTGAAACTCTAAATCAGACAAAACAGGCCTCTGGACATGATCCACACTGTGAAAATAAAAGATTCACTGGCATTTCACACAGACAAAATTAATACACGAATCGCTAATCATGCAGAGTCAACAAAGGATACGGAGCCTTGAGTGGCCAATACAGCCTCTCTGCCAAAATAAAAATAACAGTAAAGTGGAGTAGACACATTTTTCTTTAAAAAAAAATGCATCCTCTCAGGTCAGGTAAGTATTCTGTCTGAGCATCTGAGCATTGATGGTTTTTTGAGTAAGAGTGACATTTCAAAAGAACCTATGTACTGAACTGGAGGTAAGATGGTATTAAGTTATAGCATGAGCGTGGTTGAAATAACTTGACAATCAAGTTGTTGTTATATTTGTAAAAATGCAATGCAAAACTTAGGCCTGGCATGCTGGCTGGCTTGCAATAGACTTGCGGAAACCCTGTGTCTGTGCCCTAAATATGAAGCTAAAGCTAGCAGTCAATTAGCTTAACGAAGCATAAAAACTGGGAGCAGGGGGAATCAGCTAGCTTGGCTGGTTCCAAGAAAGAATTCCAGCACATAACTGTGTGAAAGTCCACAACTTTTGATTTCACCAGGCTGGACCCGATAATTGGACAGAGAGGAAGAGCAACGAAGGTGGAACGAGGCCTAGGGGAAGGCTGTGCAGGTGAGAGGAGAGTGGAATCAGGGAAAATAAAGATGGAGATGCAACATCAGATATAGAGCAGATCCTCCAGGCTGTCTGCTGAGCTGTTTGTGAGGCAGTTGTGCATGAAGCCAGCTTTTTCCATTGCCCTGGAATATGGCAAAGACCAGCACAAGCCTCCCAGGAAGGGCCTCACCAACCTCTTTGACATCACTCAGCCTCTTTCTGGCCCTCACTATCTTTGTTTCCATCTATTCATCTGCTTGTTTTTTCATGTCCTTTCCAACACTAGCTGTGTGCTCTCACAAAACCACACCCATTTGGAAAAGAAACAGGAAAAAAAAACTTGCAGTAAATGTTTCTTTTCTATGTATTTTATGTCTTAAAAAAACATATACTATACTTGTACTAATACTATGATTTCCACATGGAAGAGGTCACATTCACATTTTTCATTAAAGACAATTATAGATTAGGCATGAATGAAGTAATATGTTGTATGAGAAAATGCTGAAGTAGCCACTTTTAGAAGTAAATCAGAGTAAGAGACATGAGACATGTAAACATTTACTATTGGAGCCAATGGGAGTTTTTTCCAACTTCTTTTCCATTAGAGTAGAGACACTAAAAAGATGCATCCATACACAGCCTCTTTCTCACAAACAGGAGACATTACATGCACAGACAGAAGTGTTGACACAGAGAACCATAAGAGAATTGTCAGGCGCATAATAAAGAGACACCTGAGAAATGTCTTGATGCATTCATCTGAAACAATGTGCGCTGGGAGCAGCCCAGAGGCCCTCTGTGAATGTATGAATCCCACTACTTATCTGCAGCACGTCTGATCTCAGAACTGCTGCTGAGAAATATCACTGCTTTCTAACCACATGCAAGAAAACTGCTGTTCTACTCCCAGCAACCTACAACACTGTTCAGCTACACTGGCATTTGTAAAAACCTGAAACTTATCCTGCTACTGTTAAGTTGTTCAGCCTATTCGATGCAGTTTTAGGACTGACATTTTTTGGGCTCTGCTGTGAAGCCCACAGAATTTGAAAAACAACAGTAACTATGTTCGCTTTAATTAGGCCGTGTTATCACTGCAGGCAAAAATGGCCCTAATCTCTCTCTTTTTTTGCTCACATTTATTCTTTTCATGACAGTGTAGCCACCATAAATCACATGGAGTCTGATTTATTCAATTTTCAAACTGATTTGATGTCCATATGTGGTCCTAAGTCAGACAGATCTTATTTTTTGCATGCAACCTCAGTCTGAACAGTCAAACAGTTTTAGAGAAAACCTTTTTCAGTGAAGCCATTGACACCATGATCCCAAGATTGTGCTTCAACTCCACATCCACACAACCTCCGAATGAAAATTACAGCCATTGCTCAACAAAAATCCATAAATAAAAAAATGTCTCTCTGTATCCTCCTTCTTTTTGCCATCCACTCACAAATTTGCTGGTTTTTACTGCACGTCAGTTTATAAATTAAAACAAAAGTACCACTTCAGTGGCCTGAATTTTTACTTTTGTATAACAGCATAATGCATTTGACATCTGTTACTGTTCTTTTGTGCGTGCAGTTCACAAAGGAGTCTGAGTTTGGCTGCATTAAGAGAATAACACATTTAAAGAAACTACCATTTGCAGTGTCAGTGCAACTTTGGAAGTTGTTTACATCCATATCAGATGAACTGAGTTACAGAGATTTATACACATTTTCCCCTTCTATCTAAGGGACAGGATGTAACTGGGCAAATTAAAAAAAAAAAAAAAAAAGGTTTTATACAACCTTTTTTGTATCTTTGCTCTTCTTGTTTTGCAGGGGTCATTTTATGGGTCTGTTTGATTGTGGACAGAGTAGACATGACACAAAAATAGGGGAGAAGAATAATGTCAAGCATCAAAGGTTATTGGAAACTCTCTCATCATTTGTATCTGAATGCACTCACTTAAAAAACATTATTTTTTTAGATTTGGCAACGTAGTAATATCACCAGAAAAACAAAAATAGAGTGGGCCAGTGAAAAATCAACAGCCAACTCTCTCTTTTTTTAGACTCTTGGCTAGTGACATAAAATAAAATGAAAATGAAAATAAAGATTGGATAAATCAAATCTATCCGATCTGACCATTGAAGGAATTGTTATGGCGGTGTTGCCATGTTTCTATATTTCACCACATTCAAATGCTACATGCGGTAGTTAAAAATAAAGTAAGCAGACCCAAGAATTATAAACCACATATTTTTCTTCTTTAATGTTTGGCTGCAGAAAATAACTGCCTATGACCTACAGACATTAGTGGACTGTTGGCATCTTTCTTTCCTGTTGCTCTGCCAGGGCTGCACTGCAGCCATCTGCACTTGTTGCTTGTTTTAGGGGCTTTTTGTGCCTTTAGCAAGTGAAACACATGAGTGAGTTGTAGCAAGGTCAGATGCTACATTTGGAAAATCAAAGCTATGGCCATAAAACTCCTTGGTTGTGGGTTTTTGCTTTTTGTTTTTGTGTATTTTGAGGATTGCTGTTCTGCATCACTCAGCTAAATTTGGTGCTTTAAAAGTGCTATGCACTATACTTGTTCATCCAACATATAAAATGCACCGAATAAGGGTGTAAAAAAGCTTTACAAACAGCACTGTAAGTCATTCTGCAATTTATTTTCTTAAATTCTTATCCAATAAGGGATGCTGTGGGGATGGAGCCTATCCCAGTTGACATCGGCAAGAGGCTGGGTAGACCTGGGTAGAGGCTGGCAGTCCATCATTTTAACCTTGTATATAAATTCAGTATGCTGTAGTAAATTCAAAAGTGGACATTGGATCATTTCAGAAAGGCTTTCTGATTGATCAGATTATATAATTCTGTCTTAAATATTCAGTTATATATATTAAAAAAAAAAATTCCAAATTCCCCACTCGCCCTGCGGGCGGTCTTTTTCATCCTTCAAGCATGGGTCCTCTCACCAGAGGCCTGGGACCTTGAGGGTCCTGCGCAGTATCTTAGCTGTTCCTAGGACTGCGCTCTTCTGGACAGAGATCTCAGATGTCGTTCCTGGAATCTGCTGGAGCCACTCTCCCAGTTTGGGGGTCACTGCCCCGAGTGTTCCGATTACCACGGTGACCACTGTTGCCTTCCGCATCTTTTCTAGCTCTTCTCTCAGCCCTTGGTATTTCTCGAGCTTCTCGTGTTCCTTCTTTCTGATGTTGCCATCACTCGGGATTGCTACATCTATCAATACGGCCTTCTTCCTCTGCTTGTCCACCACTACTATATCCGGTTGGTTAGCCATCACCAGTTTGTCTGTCTGTATCTGGAAGTCGCACAGGATCTTAGCTCGGTCCTTCTCAACCACCTTTGGAGGTTGATGAATATATATATACATACAGTATATATATACACAGTATATATGTATCAGGTTTTTTAGAAGAGGCACAGCTCTTACTGAGTGATCTTTGATCTTTTTCCCACCCACCACTACTTCATGGTGGGTATTATTGTTTGTGTGTTTCATCAAAACACACAAACAATAATACCACACATTCTGATGGCCACATGATAGAAGCTGGTGAAAGACAGCAGCATGGTGGTGAACAGAAATCTCTGCGGCCTCTATTGAAGGGCTGGGACCTGAAATGCTGCTGCTCACAATAGACACTTCACGCCTCACTGTGCTTCAAACTGCAACTCCTAAGTGTTGCCCTCTCTGACGCGGCCATTGAAAAGTGTAGACTCAGCCTCTCTGGCCTGCACCACACATTCACAACAACAACTGATTACAGTGCATGAAGCAGAAAGAATGACAAATTCAAAGGCACACTTACAGAAAAGCTGAAGCAGAGAGAAAGGTTCAAACAGGAACTTAAACGGATAAACTGGAAGAGAGGGAGCCCCCCCACTGACAAAAATAAAAGAACCATAACACCAACAGCTGAGGCAGATGAGCTCCAAGCTGTCAGACTCCCTTAACTCCCAGCCTTCCCGCTTGGCACGGCGTGCTGCAAGGGCGAGGTGGGATCCTTCCTTCACACTCGACTGGGCGGTGGACACACATCACACCGTGTCACCTCAACTCACAGTGCATTAGATCAACTCCCTGCTGAATCACAGACACACTTTCAGCGTGGCAGAATGAGGGGATGAGCCAAAGGTTATGGAGGGTCCCTTAAAAAACCCGTGTGAGCTGAGAGCCAGTTCTCTGGACTCTAATGCATCCAGAGACCTCACGCTCAAGGGAGCTGCTTTACAGCTGCCATTAGCGAACTTTTCTACCTCTGCGATTTCCATTATGATGCATTATGTGTCAATAAGGCAGTAGGCACAATTTAGGCTCTAAGTGCTATTTTGTGATTTCTAAGTATTGACGCCCACTTTCACACCAGTGGGCGAGGATGAGAGGGTGTGTTACCTTGACAACCATATGCATAAAACAGACAGTCGGACACTAGGAACAGTGTTTTGTTTTTATTGCCTGCCAAATGTCGAAAATGGATGCCGACACAAAAAGGCACTTTGCCAGTTGACAAATGGAAGTCAGACCAAGACCTTTCACCTTTCAGCTAGAACAAAAGAGTAGGCATCACAACAAAGACTGAAAGAGAAAGAGCTGTAGCTGTAGAAAGGTTGGGTAGTTGGTTGGGGAGCGTTAATATTAATAAATTCACATTCTGGCAGCATCATAGATGAAGACATTTAGACTGAGGACATTTGCCAGGCAAGGCAACAGACTGACATCTGTGTGTGTTTGCATCCTGTGGGAGGGGAAATGGGTCTAAGAAGAACAAGAACGTTTGATTGTGGAAAGGCTGGAAGTTCACACTGTTTTGGAAAAGTATGATATCTGTGGTGTTTCCAACTTACCAGAGAAGCCCAAATCCCCTCTCTCCTCCTCCTTCCTGGCCTGCTTCTTCCTGTGTGGTTGTCTTCAATCTGGTTAAATAGAGATGGGAGAGAATAACAAATTTAGTATACATCATTTAGATTTCTCCGCTTTCCTGTTGTGGAAACAACCAGGGCTTTAAACCAGCCAGAAAGGAGAATCTAGTCTTTACCAAAAGGGTTTTCGGGAGAGGGAGTTTTGCACAGCTGTGCACATTTTCCAACATCTATTTGACTTCACAATGGGTTCACTAATCTGTGTTTTGGTTTTTTTATAATCTGCTAAAAATCCTTTTCATATTGCATGTCTCCTGCTCTGTCACAGTCACACCACAGATTAGCACATAATTCTCTCTTTCAGATCAAACTCTTGATCTTATGAAAGAAGAGAATCTTTTTTTTACATGTATAATCATCCATGAGTGTGTTGACTCTCTGGAAATGCACTTAAAACACTTCCAACTGTGAGAAGGTTTGGAGGTGAAAAGAAAGCAAACACCCAAGCTGTGTAAACCAAAGTGTGAACATAGACTTTCAGAGGCAACAGTGTGCAATCCAAGCTGATAGACACAAAGGCCTGTGGCTAAGAGCTGGAAGACAGACACATCTCCTCCCCTCATCTCTCCTCGTGTCTTGTTTCATCTCCTTGATCTCCTTTCTCTTACCCCATCTTCTCTCTGTGTATATTTTCTATACTTTGTATTTCTCGTCTTCGTCCTTAGATTTTTCATCTATGACTTTCATCTTCACCTCTGTCTTCTGCCCTTGCCCTCTCACCTCATCTCTCTTTCGATTTTATCAATTTTTTTCCAATACAGCCATCACTCCTCCTCTGTTATTCCCTCAGAGCAGTCATACTGGTTGGGGGAGGTATTAATTACAACAGTTCGCTTTAACACATATTAAATAATATAAAAAAGACAAGGTTTCACATGACAGCTTGGCAACTTTCTGAGGCTCAAAATGGAGTCAAGGGTCAGAAAAGTCTTGGGTACCCACGATCTAATCTGCTGTACAATTTTCTTTTCTCTACTCTACTCATGTCTTTCCTGTATCATCATGTCTTCCATCTATCTTTCCATCCATTTTCTTAACTTCCTTATCCAAATTAGGGTCACAGGGGGCTAAAGCAAATCTCAGCTGTCATAAGGTGTAAGGTAAGATAGACCCAGGACCTGTCACAACCAACAAGGCTAATTATTTCCCTTTATATCCAATCTTCTCCTTTCATCTTCTCCCTTCTATCATGACCTAAACTGAAGGTTCCTCGTGCAGAAATGGAAGACAGTATACAAATATGTCTTGACATGTTTTAAATTAAATAAATATATATTATGACAAATCTCTCCATAACCAACCTTTTCGGGGAAAAAAACAAGAAGAAGAACAATGTTCAGACTGAATTACCTGTCGTGACTTGCTATAAAAATGTGATCTTTACATTGGGTCAGAGGTTGGAAAAGGCTCAGATCTTCTGTCTTAACCTATGTTGACCTTGTCTTTTCTTTCATTTTTCTAATAATTTCTGTTCATTCTGTTTATCCACTTTTTTTACCTTCTGCTGCTATTTGTTCTGTGGCCAAATCTCTCTTCTGTTTTCCTTAAATTGTGTCACAGTGAACACAGACACACCTAAAGGAATCGACTGCAAAATGATTGAAGAAGCCGATCCAATTTACTTCAAGCAAAGGCTTATCGACTTTAGTCTTCTGCTCTTAATATGACTCGAAGCCCCACTGAGAGAAGCAGCCGTTTCCACTCAGTTAAATACGAACACCGCTTTTTTGCACCAACACACGATCACAACAATTATTTACATTAATTCTGCTTAACACAAATAACATATGTTTAATCTCAATATCGCCTTTTGTGTCTCACTAACCAGGATTCAATTCTGCACACCCTGTACTCTATGCTTGCCTAAAATCATATGAATTGTTTTCTCACTCTATTCTCCCAAAATTTGCATTATTTACTTCAAGCTTTTGTAAAGCTCGAGGTTTCAAAAGCCTTACCACCTAGCACAGTCAACATATTACTTCTTACAGAATATTACACAGAAAATCTGATCATCCCACAGCCTGAATTTGAAGGGTTCTGACCCAGATTTTAAAAAGCACTGACATGCATACTCTTCTCCCACAACATCGCACAGTAATACTGCTGACACCTCTGCTGACTCCACACCTGAGAACAGAACTACAGTTCAGCTACAATCTTCTTTAGCTCTTGCTTTTCGACCGATTTTATAGCTTCTTCTTCTCTGTGCATTTGCAGGATGAAACAGCTGATTACAGCTGTGACTTTTTAGAATAAAACAAGCCAACAAAATGACCTTTCCACATCCTGTTTGAAAGAACTGCCGTCTGATCCCATCAAAAGCAACCTCCCACCATGACATCGAGTCAGCCATCTCACCACCCCACCTCTGCCCTTAGACACCGCAGAGTCGTGCAGAGCTTCGTCCAGCTCAGCTGCCATGGTGATAAGAAAGAGGACCGAGAACCGAGACAGAAAATAGCTTGAGATAGGATGCCAACAGTGGGCAGCGAGAAGGACTACAAAACACCTCACAGCAAGAGACGAACAGTACCCTCAAAACCTCAGGGAGCACTCTCGTGCCGTGAGGCCTGCCAAATAAAACAGACATCTGAATCTTTAACAGACGGACAGCACAGCAACATTTTACAACACACAGAAATGATTAGAGATAAGAGCAAATAAAGCAAATTCTCATAATTATACTGAAACTTTGTAGAAAAAGATTGCCTACAGTGATAATGAACACATGTCAGTTCTACTGCCTTCAGTTCTTTTGTGTCATTCAGCTTATTGTTTGGGCTAAATTCTTTTGTTAACAGCGTATTAACAAACCGTACACACCCTGCCAAATCAACAAACCACAGACAGACAAAGTTAAAGAATAGCTGGTGAAGCATTTAGCAGTCAGAAACATATGTAGATATAGATACAGATATAGATATAACAGATAGATATTTCCATCAGGAGTCGGTGGACACCAAAACATACCTAAAAAGAGAGTGAATATTCGAAAAAAAAATTATCAAGTGGAGCAAAACTTGATTTCAAATTCATGACAATGTAGCTCCATATTTGAACAATGTACAAGAAACAACGGTTTGCTAACAATTTCAGCTTTATATCGTCGTAATAAGTAAATGTTGCGTTTACAGTTTATTGTGCGTCAAAGTGGCCAAAAAACTGTTTGTTACAATTGTGAAGTAAACTTGGAAAAGTATGTCAGGTCACTGAAATGGAGCCTTAACACATCAAGAAAGCACACATTTAGTTGACATGACAAAGCAACAATCATATTGAATCCTAAGACTATATTGTTAGTACACTGCTAAAAACCTGCTCCAAGGACATTGTTTTCCATTTGTCATGTTGTGCAAACGAGAACAAAGATGCATATACCGTATGTCCAGTAAAGTGAGATGTCAACAGGCTGAACAACCATGGCTCACTGCAGAAACGCCAATTAGCATGGTGTCATTTCTCTAATGAGAGTCTGGTTGGTTTTCTCATCCAGGCTGTGTTGTTTTTATCCGTATGCTTGTGTGTGTGTGTTTGTGTGTGTTTGTCCACAGACAGGAGTAGGGGGCTCAGCAATGGCATAGAAGCCTGTTGGTTTAATTTTAGAGTCTTGCCTAATGAGAGGCAGAGTGTGGCTATAGATGATACCGTTCTCCCAATGAAGCGTCATTACCGCCAAATAGGGGAGAAATAATTAGCATCGGTACACACTCTCTCTTCCCCCTTGATGAATTTACATTAGGGGACGTGGCTTGTAGATACAGAGAGGTGCTCTTTTTGCCATAACACTGAAGGCAAGCAGGCTCAGCAGAATGAAGAGGATTTGTTGATGTGCAAGTGCTGGAAAGGTGCAAACTATCTCTGAAAATGTTAATGACATACCTGAGCTGCAAAAACATTGTGTATGTTTTACCACAAGAAAGCTTCACTTATCAAAGCATGACAGGTTACAACTAGATGACTAAACCATCTAAATGTTCTGTTTTGAGATTCATGCAAAGGATGATTATTTTGAGTATCGATTAATATGCAGATTTAATATTCATTTATTCATTCATTTTATTCTGTGTTGAACAGAATGTTAAAAACTGTGAAAAATTACTGTAATTTCTTCAACAATCAACAGCTTCCAACCCAAAGATATTCAAACATTTTTTAAATGAGACAGCTGGGAAGCTTAAACTTTTGGGATGCTTGGCATTTTTGCTTAAAAAAAAAAAACAAGTGAAAAATACCAACAATTTTGTTGATCAAATATCTGTTTGTCACTCCAATTATCAGCAGTAATCATCATCAACAGTGACATGTGTACTAAAAACAACCAGCATGAGTTCTAAAAGCTAAAAGCAACATCATCAAATGTCTGTTTTTTGGCTTATTAATAGTTCAAACCCCCAAAATATTTCATTTACAATAAAAGAAAAGAGAGAAGACCAACAAATATACTCATGACTGAGAAGTTTGCACCAGATGAACTGTTTAATATTTTTCCTTAATGATTACAATAAATAATAATAATAATGACCAATTTTCTGAATACTTCCTAATGTAAGATCTACTGATTAACTGTTGAAGCAGTGTAATCATTTAGAAGATTTCATCACTTTTCACAAAAACTGAAACATATTCAAGACTTGAACAAGAAGGTGGCTCAGTATACACCTGCAGGTCTTAGAGAGTGTAACAGAGACGTTGTACCCCTAAACTCCATTTAACCATAAAGCCGATACATCACCTTTATCTCTGTATGTGTCAATAAGGATAAGTCCCCTCAGTTTATGCATCCGTCGCACGAGTGGGGTTGATCTGTCATAATCCCAGTGGTTGTTTACTCCTCGATGGGTCTGCTGTGACTGACTGACAGTAAAGAGAGAGAGGCTGATTCCCTCATACACCCAAAAACCCCTCCTCCCAAAAACCCTCCCCTGACCCTCCCTCCCCTCTCACAGCGGGATTAAAACAACCTTTTGTCTCTCTACAATAGAGGTTAAACATTTCCTGGTATCACATGAACTGCTCCCAGAATCCACAAAGTTACCGGGTGGGTTTTTAGACATATTTATGCAAGAGCATTAAAGATTTTAAAAGTTATTTGTTTCTATAAGATGTAAGTGTATGAGGAATGAGGCCATGACAGAGCAGAACATCCTGCTATATGAAACTGGCAGAGCATAAAATCAACAGTGGCACTGTAATTGCATGTTAAATCAAATAGCACTCAGTCTACAGTGAAATAACTGTCAGCTGCACTGATTGTGCTCGAATCAATGCAGCCTTCTAGATGTTCAATAGAGGGTGGAGGCTGAACAGCAATGTAAAAAAAAGAAAGTAAAAAGCCTAAAGGCACATCCTAAGGACTTCCTTTCCCATACAGTTAGACGCCAGAGAAAGTGCTCACCTACACTCAACAGATGTCCTCATGCAATCTAATCTAGCTGACACAGTGAGAGGAAGCTTATTTATTGCCGACTCCTCGCCAGCATTATTGGAACCCATTTTAAAAGAATAGATGTGAAAAGTCTTTTGACGTCCGTTAGCTATGGTTGCAGAGGGTAACAATGGTTTGAAAGAGTCACTTTTCTCTGGGCCCAGCCTTAAATAACAGCCCTCTCACTACAAAAGCACTGAAAATGTAACATTAGCTGCATCAAAGAACATTGTCCCTCGAACTGAACAATGACTTCGACCCTAGTATCCAAAAAGCACATTTTAACATATGTTTTCCCTCTCTGATTCAGTGCTGTAAGGTACATTTACTCCCTTATTGTACTTAATTTGAGTTTTTTCCATTACATCTAGCTTTATGCTTCTGCTTCACTTCACAAACTACTTTTTAACAGTGATATTGTATTTTAGTTACAAGCAACTGTTCAAATTAAGATTTTAAAATTACCAAAGATATAGAATTACAAAATACACTCCTTAATATTAAATTAGCGGGTCACAATTTTAGTTGATCTGTGACTCATAACTATCCGAGTGAGTGTATAACTCACAAAAACAAAGATTTTTTCCATAAAATTAACACCTCTCACAACACCTTAAATCTACCTTGTGACCTTCTGAAGGGACTGAGCAGTTGATCGGGACTCACTGGACTCAGCTACCTACCTGTATATAAAGAACATACAGTAATCCAGAACATATCTGCAGAACGTATCTCTATAAATCGATATCAGCATACAAATATGCAGAATATGTAGGCAAAGGACAAGATTTTTGGTACCATAAGCATTCTGATTTCTGTTGGCAGGCTGAGTTCTATTGACCAATCACATTTGATAAGGCTTCTGTTATAAAAAGAGGAGGGATTACATTTGCTGAAATTCAATCTTGGGAATTAAATCTTTTTATTAGCTTTTATTAACTACTACATGTAGTTAATAATGCTTCTTTTCTTTTACTAAGGCATTTTTTCATTGTTCTATTAGTACATACTTTTGTATTTTAAAAAAATCAAGGGTTTCCAATCACTGCTC
This sequence comes from Paratilapia polleni, assembly GCA_015106735.1. Lineage (NCBI taxonomy): Eukaryota > Metazoa > Chordata > Actinopteri > Cichliformes > Cichlidae > Paratilapia > Paratilapia polleni. The sequence goes on from VUQI01061017.1 coordinate 19,068, forward strand.
AGTGGTTTCCTCTGGTTGCAGTTCTGGGAATAGCCACTTAATAACACTCCAAAGGCATATAACATCTGTCTGCTCCAGTGGGAAAATCTCAGTGGCTTCACAACTTGGTCATTGTTGCAAATTACTGCAAGTATATAATGTCCACCCACTTGCAATGATGAAACCATCAGCCTACAGACTGCCAGGGTGTCACTGGTGGTCAAGAGATGCAAAACCTTTGCGCTGCAATTCTGCCTTAATTCACTAATGAACAGCTTCTGCTGTTTTTATATGTAAACATAACCCAGCATGTTGAGCTTTCTCAGCATCTAGCATCGCTGCATGAGAAGCCATTAATTTTAAAAATGTATCATAAATAAAAGCACTCATTGTGGCAGACGTCTTTCAGGGAGATGATGGATAGTGGTGAGGTGTATGTATTATGGGTATGAAATGGGTGAAAGGGCCATATTTCACTGAGCGAGGGGCATGATTGACCAAGTCTAATGGGCATTATTTCTGCACACTGACTCTGTAGAGCAGAGACACTGGGCGATCCCTGCCGGCCCATTGCTCTTTCAGACTCACACTGAGATAGGACCGGCGCCCTCCCTGGTCTTTGTCAAGACACCAATAGAAGAGAGATATTTCAATGGCAACTGCATATTTCAATAGAAACCTTTAGCAGAAAAAAAAGTTCATTCTGCCGTCTAGACCAGGCCCTCCCAACTGGAGCTGCACACTGTGTGCATGTGAGCATTTGTGCGCACTTGTAAATTCATTTGTCTGTGCCGGGGACTCTTTTGAGCTTCCTATTCAGAAACGTGAATGGGAGTGAAATATGATTGGCTCGGAGAGAGAATAAGAGGCCGGGTTCACAAGGCTATCGAAGCAAGGTGGGGGGACACTTGTGAAATACTTCACTGCTGTCCGAAACAGAATGAAAAGACGAGCATGGGTGATTTAATCTTCTAACGTTTGCTCCTAATACGTAATTTTCACGCTTGTTTGTTTGAGTATTTCTTACAGTATTGTTTTATGTCTTGTTTTCAGGTCATATTTCAATTAATAAACTGTTTAAATGTGCTTCTGTATCAAGTAATAAAGCATGAAAATGGCCTGACAGGACACGGCAGCACTGTCCTCTGGCATGTCCCCATCCATGTCTGCATCAATTTTAGTCTTGTTAACTCTGCCTGAACTCATTACAACACAATAACAGCGAGGAGGTCAGGTGTCTGAGGTATCACATAGCAAGACTATCACGATAACATGAGGTATCTGGTAAAGTATAAAAGGAGCTACACGAAGGTGAAGGAATTTCACAAGGAAAGAAAAGCATTTCGCATCAAGCTGCACTGATGACACAGGCATCAGACTCAGCTGCAACAATGAGGAAAACAAAGCAGCCAGGGTCTTAAGGGAATTTACATGAATTACAGAAAGACGCCCCTAGGGACGGCTGCGACCTCTCCTCAGCTTTTTAAAACTAAACAAGACCCTGATCCCGCCCATCAACACACAAACACACACGGTCACACACACGCATGCACAAGGACAGACTGGCAGAGAATGGTGTGACTGGTTTCCATGGTGCCATGAGGCTCACTGACAGGACTGGAGTGTTAACATGCTCACAGACAACAGAGAGAATGATGGAGAGAAAAAGAAAGGGATGGAGGGAGAGAGAGAGGCAGAGAGAAAGCAGTAAAAAAAACAGCAACAAAAAAAACAACAAAGCAAGTGTAGAATAGAAGAGATTTACCACACACAGACCATCCCTGAGGTTAAGGACCTGTAGTGCGATGTATCGTATTTCTTTTTTACTCAAAGACCCTGACACAATTCAAAACACACAATAGTTCAATTTAACAAAAGCCAGAGCAGCGGCGGTCTCTTTCTTTCTTACATCTAACAGTTTGTAGCATCAGTTCTGTTTCTGTACTCTAAACTGTTTAGGAACAACTCTGTATTATTTCAATTTGGAACATATTTTTGTAGTTTTGTAGCTACTTTTGCAGTTATTTATAATACCACTGTACTAAAAAAGTTGGCTTCTAAGAGCAGCACTGCAAAAAGTCACTCATGAAAAAGTAAGTAAGGCAATATTGCTAGGATCTTAACTTTTTTATACAAATTCTCAGGTTAGTTAAAAGATATTTTTCAAAGAACAAAGGCAATTAATTAAGATTAGTTTGGCTGCTGAGAAAACAACACTTTAAAATCATACATTTCTTTTGATATAAAGTGTGTGCTTACTGTTTAGGAACAACTCTGATTAGATTTAGTTTGAATTGAATACTGGTTTGTTTTACCCATTGTATACAAAAGATGGGCAAAACTTCCGGGTCTGAAAAGTGAAGTCAGTTCACAAGTGCCTAAAATCTGCATTCTTTCAAATGGCCAGCAGGGGGAGACTGACAAAATAAGTCAGATCATGTAGAAGTCTTTGGGAAAACGACCCTTTGGTTCACTTGATTTATGACTTCAGTACACTCTTTTCTGATGACTTTATGTTCTTAAATGGTAGTTTCACGTCTTATTGAATACAAAATGCTTATTATGTAAATTATGGTCATCATTAGAGTCAAAAAGAAGGATAAAGCAGGGTATGCTGTAGGGCGGGCCTATCTTGTGATCCACACCTCGCTCATCATGTCTGGTTTCAAAACAGCAGGATGGTGAGGGTCAAAAGACTCAGCTCAAAGTTTCATAATAGGACCTTGCAAACCAGTGGGTGATGTGGCAGTAGCTACATCCATCTTTTATATACAGTTTATGATTTTACCAAAACAATCACTAGCAAATGTCATTTTCTGTTAATGTGGAGTCTGTGGTAGTGGGAACAACCAACATTAAGAAACGTATGGTCAGTTTAAGAGTAGTTATTTCTAAATGTGGAATGACAACACCACCGATATCGATCATAGCACTGTACTCACCAATAATGTCCCGGAATATATATGCAGGAAAGAGCAACAATATAGACAATCATAAAGGTTTTAAACAAGCAGCTTTGATTAAAGGAACTTCTTAATTAGAACTTAAAACCTACAGTTATTACAGCTGTAATATCACTAAAGTCCCCTCATTACTCAGGGCAATTGTGAGTGAGCACAACAGCAGCAAGTACTTTGTGGATTTTGCTGTCCACCTCTTTTCGCTTCCAAATAATACAGCTAACATGGACTTGATTCGTATGCTGTAATAACAGACAGTATAAAAGGGTTAGAAAAACAAAACCTAAGCTGTAATAAACCAACTTTTTCCATTAGGACCTGGCAATCCCACAAAATAAACATCATAGGCTTTATGTCTCAGAAGAAGTAAAAACTTAATACAATTGTCAATACACACAATGTACTTTCTATCCTCCTTAACTGTAATATTGTCAGAGGCATCTTTATGTTTGTTTGCATTGTCTGCCTACCTTCTTGTTTGCTATGTTGCTCAGCTTTCCTGTGCAATAAAGAATTATATGGATATTTCCAGTGTGCTTGTTTTCAGTTATAACTCTCAAGCGCTCCAGATAACCTGGCCAAATTGTAATAGTTTACACTCATTCTGATCATGTGAACATTTTTATAGGGATGTCATTGAGTTCCCAGATTTCAGCACTCGACTTGGTGAGTACAATCCTATTATACATTAAATAAATAATGGGCAATAGTGCAAAAACAAGCCCCGCATTAAGATTTTGCTTTGAGGATATACAGCACCTTAAAGGCTTTTCTAGCCACTGAAACAGAAATTCCTTCTCCGTTAGCTATTGTTAGCTCACCATGTTCAAGCCAAAGACTTTGAGTGACTTGCCAACAATAGCCATACAGTATATAGCAATATGGCAACCATTCATGTGATAATGAAGCAAGAGAGGAAGCGCTGCAGCCCGGTTTGACACGGTGTGTGTATGGGGCTCATCTCCAACTGCAGAGAGCACCAGCTGAGGACATGAAGGGAGGTGGAAGACATCCAAGAGTTTTCTGCAGCAATGCTAGAGAAAGCCCCACTGAGCAGGTCTCCTCCTCTATATGCTCCATACTGTCACCCATAAGAAGATCATCTTCGGCCCAGTGAGCAGTAAGCATCTACGGATGTCAATAAACACACACTGCCCAACACACACACTCTCTCGCTCTCTCACTCTCTCAGTATGTGCATGTGTGTCGATCCCTATGTCCATATGTGTCCACAGAAGGCACAGGCATGTGTGCACCTCCTTTGCTTCCCCACCAGGACCAATTTCCATCCGCCGTCTGTGTGAGAGTGTGCGATCGATGCTGCACGGGGTGCGTCATCCCGGCTGTTCATTACTGTTGGCAACTCTGTGGCCATAAGCACAAACAACCTGCCCCTCTGATGCATTACACACCAGCTAGAGACGGATGAATGGATGGCAGTTTCACTTAAGACTGTGCATTAAACATTAACCCATTACTTTAGGAGCAGCTAAAAGAAAACTTTACTTAACTTTGCTGCTTGACTGTCATTCCTGATCTACATTTCATTAGTTTTATTATTAGTTTCATTTGCCAAACACAATAACAGCTGAGGGAGCTTGATGTCTCCAGGAACAATCTTTGAAGTGCATGTTTGTGGCAGCAGCAGAGGAATGGGATATTTCTTCCTTCCTCCTTCTCTTCCTCATCTTCATCCTCACCCGTACTGTGTGCCCAGCTCTCATGCCACCTGTCTCCTCAACACAACCCCAAGGGTAGGAGTACTCAGGGATGTAAACAAATCCAAATTTATCAGTTTAAATGTAGCTTCATGTTACATACCAAAGGTAACATAGTAGGCTTTCGGAAATATAGAGCAAAAAAACAGCACTAAACTTAATTCAATTAAATGTTTGTGGAGGAATATCTGCCTTCTAAAATATATGGCCTTGCATTACATCAGTATAGGAAGCTGCAGTGAATGAGTAGATGAAGTTCACAAAGTCTTTCTACAGGCACAATAAAAGCTTTGCCTCAAACACACAACTACACACTTGAACTGAGAAAAAACAGACAGAGAAGCAAAAGCCGGGGAAAACAAGTTGAACAATCTGCCACAGCAAATATTTCACATTTAGCCATTCTCTTTTTTTCATAAGCACAGGGACGAAATTACCAGCTTTTGAGTGACGCCTTGATATAAAATCTATACCGCATGCAATGACTCAAGAGCAGAAGTAAAGATTGAAAACGAATAACGCCTGCTTACTCTTTAATACAAAAACTCTTAAGAGAAAAAAAAGAAAAAACTTGGACAGCTGCAGACAGCTGATGAGGTGGGAGTGTCAGTGACGTTAGTCGTGCTGAGTGCAATGGTGAAGGAGACAGTGCTGAAGGGTTTAATCAGCCTGTCTACAGCAGACTGATGCCGCCACACAAACACACAACACACACACACACACACACACACCATGTTGCTGCAGGTGCTGAGATAAAAATGTAAAGGGAGAGAGTCAGAGACATGTGAAATACACTGTAGGAGAAGAGAGACTAATGAAAGGTGCAGATGTGCAAAGGACTGCGAAGGTGTGGAGGTGTTGGCTAGATAGGTGCAATGTTCTTGCCTGCTTGGAAAGGGAGACGTGATTCCCCAAATGTTTGTGTTTGTACGTGTGAGGCCGTGTATGCGTGACTACATCACTGAAACATGAATCCCCTGTTGTGTACATGTTTTTGTGTGTTACAGCCGGGCTAATGGCTGGTCCAAACAAATAAAGGCCAGGTAAAACACTGAGGGGATGGTGAAATTACCTTTGTAATTGCTTGGCTGTTTTCACTTGCAAATTCATCCTAATCATTCCTTTGCCTTTACTTGTTTCCCGCTAAAGACAATATCCAACATTTCGGGAAATACATCAGGTCTGTAACTTAGCCTAGCATGTCTTCAGCTGCTGATGCACTTTACGAATACGAAAGTTGTTATCAAACACCAAATCTAGATCTCGGCAAGAAAGTGAATTATTATCCAAAATGTTTAACAATTTCTTCACGTTTCGGTGAGTAAATCATAACACTTCCTGTACATTTCACATTAAAAGCATTGCCTTGGGCTTTTAATAGACTCATTGACAATGAGCTTGGAAAGCTGACGAGAGCAGGCGGTGACAGCAGCAGGGGGCAGAGACAAAAAGCTGCAATCTAAACGGCAGCCTTCATATCCTGCTAAATTTAACAGAGTATTATTAGAACAATCTATTCAGTGTGCAATATTTTTTTCTCTATGGCAGAGAAACTTTTAAAATACTATATAGGAAATGTGACCATCAGTATTTATGGTTTAATTGTCATATTCCTTAATAATATTCTTGTGTATGGCAGTATCTGTTTATTTACCTTGTGTCTGCCATTCAGACTGTCAGATACCAGAACAGAAATCCTCACATCCCTCATGGCAAAATATAACTGCAGCAGATCATAAACCAAGGACAAAGCTTATTAGAATATTTAAAAAACAAAAAATTGTACAGAAAAAAAGAAAATCTGCATAGACCTGTCTCTTATATAAGCTCACTTCTGTAAATGTCTGAGGTAAATACAGAGCCAAATCAATATTTATGTAATGCAGTAAATAATCAGAGCCTGGCCTTCTCTGTTTGCCCTGAAAAACACATGTCTTTGCAGTGGCTGGCCTTCCCTAACTGACCACAGTGGAGGAAGACAAAGCAGTCCTCCATCCCTCTCAGGACTTTTCTATCCCTCCCTCACACTCTAATCTCATTCCTTCTCCACCCTTCTCCTTCATCCACTTCTTTTTCCTCCCATCTTTTTCTCTTCCCCGGCTCCATGCTCTTTGGTGCAGGTGACAGCACAGGGACAATGGGATGATATCACCGCTCGACTCTTAGCAGCTTGTCTGCATGCCGCACAATAACAGACTGCTGCAGCTCAAGTGTGGCACACTGTAAAGTTTATGTGTGAGAGAGAAAAGAGTATAAAGAGCAGAGAGAGACAGAGGGTGAGAGAAGGAGGGAGGCAGGGGAAGCAAAAAGGAAAAACAAACTGTACTGCTCAACAGATCGAGAAGAAGGGAGAGAGGAGTGAGAGGGAGAAACACTCAGTTTTCCATGTATGTGAACACTCTGATGCTCATGTGTGTATTCAAGGTACACCGGGCCTATAGCTTGTATGCCTATAGCTGAATCTGTGTGGGCAGGACTGCAGACTGTGCTGCCTTTTAATTACAGCACAGCTCCTTCCTCCTCTCTGACAATGTCTCACACACATAAAACACACACACACACACAGCAAACAGCACGCAGCACACCTGCCATGAGGCAGATTGGATTTACACTGCATCAATAATTCACCCTCACATATATCCCTAAACACACCCAAACACACACATGCACACACATTAAATGGAGGGTGTCTTCAGAGAAGGCAGTGGTCAAAAACTGCAGAATCAAACTGTGTTTAACTGTGGGAATGACCGTGTGATTGGAGGATAACACATGTCGCACTGACTGATCCTGCATCATTAGAGCACAAAGTACCTCAGTTATTAAACCAAGTATGAGCACCATTAAAACAATCAATGAGAAGATTTTTTTTTTTTGGCAATCAAGCTTTTCTATTCTTAGAAACACCTGACTAAAAACAACATCCTCGGGCTTCCTATTCTCAAGATCCATCACCGCACTTCATCAGAAGCAGGCTGAGCACAAGGCAAACTGTCACAGGAAGGCTTTCATCTCCGCCAGTGTCTTATGCATTAGCCAGAATCTCAGCTGCCCTTGCTTGAGCAGCTGAGTGCAGGATGCAAATGGGCTTCTGTTATTGTTGTGTTGGTCTGATGTTTTTCATATCCAGCCAATACTTCATAACACCTCAGCTGTGTGATCAGATGTGGCCAGGTGTTACTACAGTCAGAACACAGTGAAGCCAATCCCAGTTTCTCAAGGCCCACGTTCATGTTCTCAAACAGCAAACTGTTCAACACCAAATGTGTTCAAATTTAGACTCGACAGAGAGACAATTCAAATTCTTGCATTTGAGGAGCTGTGAGAAACGCATACTAGGCATTTTTCAGGTAAATAACCAAAACTTTGAGTCGATCTACTAACTGACTTAAGGTTTACAGCATAAAGGACAAGTATGTAGAGCTGCCTCCATATGGAAGTTACGTGAGCAGGGTCTCAAGTTAACACTCGGCCGCGCCAGATGCAGACAGATTTTTCATTTGGCAGGTAATTCTTGGAGAGCTAGCTGCCACACAGGCAGGTAAATTTTGAGACCAAGACCACTGTTAGAGAAGCTTTTATTCAAATTTTGTTCTGGCCTCTCCTTCAAGTTTCTATACAATATAATACCTTTCAATGTTGCCCAAATTATTTTTAAATTTAAATAAAGCAGGGGAATTATGCTGTATACAGTATACAATCTAACTGCTGTTACAGATACTGTAAACAGATATGTTAAAATGCATGTCAATGAAACACATCTGGATGCTTGATAAACAGTAATGTCTTGTAATCCCATGTTGGGCTAGCCAAATATTTGGCATCACACAGAATTAAAAATACAGGATTACTGAATGAGATCTTTTGGTGGGAATAAATCAGAGTGACATGATGTAAGTTCACCATACAATATCCATAAACTTATTATTGCAACTCAAATGGCCTTTGGATTGAAGTGAACATTTAATGGATTCAAATGTTTTCCTTTAAATGTGTTCAACTACCAAAACCTCGTGTATTGATCAAATGAGCCATTAGCACTTTGAACAATGCCTTTATTGGAATCACTTAAAGTGGATTCCTATACAATGTTTTGAGAAAATGGATCCTTTGCACAACTAGCCTGTGCTAATGCATTCACAATGGATAGATGGTTCCATTAGGCTGAATATGAAAATCATCAGTAGTGCAAACATAAACAAAAGGCTTGACCTTAGACGACAGTGCAATGCAAATATTATAAAACAAATGCCGCAGTCCACTGTTCCGTCAGTCCAAGGGGATTCTTTAAAGGGAAAGCTTGGATTGTTCTTGGGTTTAGTAATCTATTCACTTGGTGGATCAGCACAGAAGGGGGCAGGAATTTTGAGGAGTATCTAACAATTGGGCTTTTCTTTCCTCAAAACTGCATAATTATTGAGGTTAATTCAACTCACAGCTTGTGCGCCATTGTCTTTGAATATGGCTGCAACTGCTTAAATGAATAAATTAGTGACAAAATGAAGCTAACAGACAAGCTCTGCCTGAATGCACAATGTCAAAGACACTGGCTCAGAGGATAAGAAGCTGCACGAAAAAGCCTTCACTTGATTTGCTGGAGACATGCTTTGTCATTTACAAGCATTCTGGCCTGAGTTTTCTCAGTGATACCGTTTCTCTGGTATCTGTGCGACATGCTCAGTTATTCACAACCTGGAGGGATTTCACACAGCCTCCACTGTATATGGGTTAGTCTCTGTGGTCTGTGTTCCCTCTGCTTCATTCTTGATAAGCAAAAACTAACATTTCTCCAGTTGTGACAAGATGCCTCGTACTCTTCAGGGAAATGATACAACAAAATGGGACAGATGCTCGCTGCTAAAATAACTAAGATGACAGCACAGACAGCGGCATAATAAGAAAAGTGATGGAACGCTTTTTGGGTGAAGAGATCACCATTTTTGAATTCAAAAAATGTGAAAGTGGTGACGGCAAGTTTTAAAAGTGTTTTTCCCTTACTTACTGTTATTTATTCATACCAAATCTCTTTCATGGGTGGAAAAATAACAAACTGGTAAACAACTGCTTTGTAGCATATAAAATGAAATAGGATGTAACTTCTGACTTGTTTGTAAAACTTTAAAGTTATGTAGTCATGTTCTTTGAAATCTTCTTGCCCTAAAGTCTACTGAAAATAATGTATGTGACAGTTTGCATGTTTTTATGGTAATGTTTAATTCACCTATTTATTTATTAAAGCCAAAGAAAAAGATTTTTCTAAAATATTCTGTAGGTGCATGCAGCTAAAATTACATATTGTGTGTTAATTAAAGTAGAATATTTGCCTGTGTCTGCTTACCACCACACAACAATGTGTTATAAACAATTTATTAAACAGATATACTGTTTGGTAATGCTGCTTAGGGGGACTACCGTGCTAGCAGCTCTGTGAAACCTTGCACAGAGATGCTCTGAGCTAAATGCAAATCGGCATGTCCAAACATGCCCACAACCCTGATGCAAGCATGCTGATTTTTATCAGGTTTAATGTGTGTCATTATCAAGTTCATAGACCAGTGTTTTAGCATGCCAACATTTGCTTATTAGCAAATAAAAAAAATACACACACACACAAAGTAAAGATGAGGCTGATTAGAAAGTCTTCTGCAGGTTTTACAGGTATTATAGCTTTATGCAAGTCTAGACTTGCATAAAATAAGGCACTAAATTAAAGGATTACTGGGGTTATTAAACCACCCAGTACTGAATTTCACAGTAAACTATCCAACTGTTGAGTATTCATTAAAACTCTACAATGCTAACCTCATAGTGGCCCTAGCTGAACAGAGAGAAGACCACCAAAGTCATCCTCATAAATCTCTTAAAAACTTATAAACTTATGGCAATCCTTCCAGTTGTTGAGAGATATTTTAGTCTGAATGGTGGACAGACAAACTGACACTGCTCGCGTGGCTACAAAAAATGTACAATACGTATTGTATTGGCTGAAAAACCTCATACAGAACTCTGCTCAAAACATTTAGCTAGAAACAGCAGCAGCGTGTGAGTGAGTTCATCTCAACATTCAGCCAACTGCAACCACTGCAGAAATCAAATTCTTTCAGTCAATTGGTTTATACACCCACAGTAACAGGTATTTCCCACAGTGACATTCTTCCTCCAAGGTGGGACTTAAATGTACTTAAAAATATCCCCATCTGGGCCCCTATGTCTGCTGTTATTTCTTCAGGCTCTTGACATGAATGATGTGTGTCCTTGACATGACTGATGACTAGTTGGAGGCCTCAGAGAGCTCTTGTCAAGGAGGATAAGCCCTCTAAGTGGTGCTGAATAGCCAAAGAGACCTTAGCTTCAGGGGTAAATCTGAGTGCTCTCTGTCTCCAACACATCTTATAGGGGTGGAGAAGAATCAGACTGAAGAGTGACTGACCAGCCTGTATGGTCTGATACCTTCCGGCCTTTCAAGGTCCCTCACTGCTTGCTTAGTTAGTCACTACATCACTTGCTGACAGACTACCAGTAAGTCCAGCGTTAGGGCTGGTTTAACACTGCTTTAGTTGTTTTTCCATAAGAGGTGGGGAGGTGAGGCTGCATAACACAGCGTGGCCTGAGGGCAGACAACTTGGAACAAGAGGAGCCTCTTCAACTCGCAGACAACAAACAGCAACACAAGAGAAGACAGGTACTAGTCACGCAAAGAAAGATAATTATTTAACTGCAGGCCTTTCCTGTTTCACCAGATAAGCTCCTGTAGTCAAAATGTTTTCATTACACTTGTTAGTTCTTGATTTTTGACTTTCAGAGAAAGAGGTCGGAAAAGATCAGACACCTCATCTCAGAGGAAACCTTCACAGCAGTATCTAAGATCAGAGACTGATAGCATAAGGAATGAAATGAGACATAATCTGTTTTAGGTGGGTACATAAACTGCAAGTTTCCTCCCTATTTATCTGTTATGGGTGCAACTGCTGACAAGCTCATTTGGTGTCACAGTAATCTCTGTATTCAGATAAGTCTAAAAAGCCCTAGCCTGGGAAGAATAGCCTGGATCAGCACTTTATACTGCATTTCCTCTCTCCATGCAGTGATTACAATGCCAGTTAAAGCTGCGTGCTCCTTTTCCTTCCAGTGTGCACTCATTATAGAGTGGCAAGTCAAAAAGCCCCACACAGTGGTAGGCATCCTGATCCCGGTGTGCTTTTCACATGGTAAACAGTTTCAGATGGGCCCAGCATTGTGCTACTATAATACAGCATCTGCTTTATGGCATGGAAAAAATGCATTGTCACCAAGTGGGAGTGAAAGAGCCATTGAAGAGCAGCCAGGGCTTCACTGAAATGCTGAGACTCTGACCGTGACACAGGCTGGTGGCTGGTGGTCTACTAGTCGGACACTGAGGTTGTGAAGCTGAAGGTTACGCCATAAAATGAAACATAGGTGCACAAGTGACAAAGGATTCTTGTAGTCTGGCCAAGTTTGAGAAGACAGTACTGCACAAATTTCTCAATATACTGCACAACTTCAGTGGAGCTAAAAGGTCTCCAGAGATGCTTTCTATCTAGTCTCAATGCAGCAACATAGTGGGTCAGAATGCTGCAGTGAGCACTGGAGCTTGGCCAGGCTGGAATGAGACACTATGCAGAAAGAGACAGAAGATGCCCCTTATCCCTAAACTCGCCATTAAACATTTAGAGCAGCACTCTTGCACTTGGCACAACTGAGATCAGCCATTGTGCAAAATGTGGGAAAACGTCTCACTATCGCACTAACATAAATCATCCAGCAGAATGCATCTTTCTGTGAGATGTTTAGATGCATTCAATATTTCTCTAAGAAAGCTTAGTTCTGCGTAGGAGGTGAAGGAAACAGAGGGTGTAAAAAAGGATGGTAGCACCATGACAGAAGTTATTTAAATTAGCCCTTAAGGATTAATATGATGTTATCTTGTGTTATATTTAATCCACATAGTGCCGCACTTGGGATCAGAGGGAATAGGCTAATCATAGCGATACATGTTCAAAAGCTCAGCAAATGAGTATCCATGAATGAAGTGATACTATGAAAGCAAAGACAAACCACTATGCACAAAACGTTCCCATTAGAGCTGAACAGTATGAAGATACATACAGTGTCTACTGAATGCCATCTATTGGAGCTGCAACTAATGACTGCTTTCATGATTAATCAGTCCTTTTTTTATCTAAATAACCCTTTTGCTTACAAATGATCACTAAATTGTTAAAACGGCTTTCCAGGCCTGAGTGTGGCATATTGACAGGTCTTGTCTCACCATCAGTCTAAAACCCAGAAATATGTAGCTTACGCAGAAAGAGCACCAATAAAATTTTCACAGATTCACAAATTGATTCTGAACTAAAATGCTCTTCAATCTACCGTTAGAGTTTGTACCATTTAAACTGTAGCAGGGTTGTTTTTAAGTGTGTTGGGCTGCGTTCAAATCATTGTGGGACATATCAGTCTACCATATGGTAATGATGATTTTTTTTGCATCAACATTATAAAGTACTGGAATTTCTAAGCTTTTTAGTTATCTACATTAATTAAAAAAATAAATCATTTCCTATTACTTTATTCAAAAACAGTTTCTCCCCACTGTATAGGGAGAGAACTGTTATCTGATAAAAACTAAACCATCTGCATGAGAAGTAAGCGAGGGCACGGATATGGCTGAAAGCCGGAAAAAAGCATTCAAGTGAATCTTGTGATAAAGATTTTTGTCGTGCTGCTATTTCCAAGGTCAGGAGTGAACCTTCAAACTCCAGCTTCTCAGTTGATTTTTAAAGAAAATGTAATATATCACACTATATATTTATATACAATTACATATAGTAGCCTACAGCAACGAATACTCAAACACAGATTTCCTCCCCTATTACCATTTCAAGCACATGCCTCAGATTCTGCTAATTTTAGCATTACAAAACACAGATATGTTAAGGTTGCTCCAGTTTGAATTAACAGAGGCCCAGAGGAGAATGAAGGAAGTTAGGCATGCAACTGTCCAATGTTATGTAAAAGAGCCACTTTTATAACAATTTTACCATGTCCGATGTAAAAGAAGAAGCGGTGTGTCAATCAAACCGAAGTGCTATGACAAGCTGTCCTGGGTGGCCACCTATTCCATTATGCTTCAATTCCACACAATATGAGTCACATGAGTAAAAACGGATGGTTTCAAAAGACACTACGATTAAAAATGAACCTCTGTCATAGCGATGCATTAGATCAGTAGTAGCTTTTATTCAGGACTCTTTTCATTCTTTAAACCAGCCATTTGGAAGGAATTAATTCAACAAGGCTGTCAAGGACAAGGCTCTTCTGCCAATGCTTTGCTTCTACTCAAAATTCATATCCAAAGTCCCATTTCAGCTGAATCACAGCTCAGATAAACAGGCTGAGTGAAGCTCATTCAGTGGCTTTTGTTTTGAGGCCAAAAGAGCATTTTTAGCTTTCACTCTGCCTGCATTCTGATGCTAGACTGGGAAAAACAACTCACAATCAAGTCCCGCGAGAAGGCAGGAAAAGATGAGAAGCTCTTGCAACTTTACATTTTGTGGTGATACAGAAAAGAAGAAAAATGTAATGACAGTGGAGCACCAGAAGCTTTATTCACATAGATGAAGTGATACCTTGGTGACAAGGGAATGGACACATGGGGAGAGGACAAATCCTTAGGCCTCCAGCAGGTGCATTGTTTCCAGGATCAAAAGAAGGGAGCCATATTTTAGCTGCATCCTGGTGAAATGGAGAGCATGTCCTGGTCACTGGCGCTTCCTTGTCTCTCACCCTATCCTGACCCCTCAGTGTCCTCACCTCTTCCTCCCTTCATCCCCACTTTCTTTAAGGAAACAACTGATCAATAGTGATCTCCTGTTGTGAGTTGTTTTTCTAAAAAAAAAAAAAAGACTGTTGCAGGGACTGTTAAACAGCAATGACCACAACAAACATGTACTTTCACTCAATGGACACAAAAGAGTGAGTGAAAACCAAACCCTAAAATTCAAAATGTACATCCAACCCACATCTTAAAGTTGGGACAAAAGAGAAGATACTTTGCTGGGTTTTATTTTCTCTCAAAAGGCAGATCTGAGTAGGAGGAGGAAGGGGGTTAAAAGCTCTTTCAAAGCATGTTTTCTGTTCTCTAATCTGTCTGTCGTTTCCACCCATACAGACACACTTCCAATTTGACTTCAAAGCTCAGGGGATTGTGAATGATATGGATGAAACTCTGCATGAAATCAGTTTTTTCTATCATTATCTCTCCAAAACACTCTGTAGCTATTTGCACTGTGTCCTGCTGTGGTGTTGAACGTTAACACAAACTCGACTTTGGTAAACCTTAGACTGTGATGTTCGATTTTAACTTAATTAACTAACCTGATATGTTTGACTGCTTCCAGGGTGACGTGACTGATATACTGAGTCAGCTATCCCTGCAGTTGGGTGGGCGGGTAGATTCAGTTTGTATGGATTTCATTGCCAACACCCCCTCTAGTCTTCCCCGGCTTCAGATTATGGGAGTCTAGTTATCACTCTCTCCCAGGGCCGGGTTTTGGGTGCAGGGCCAGGGTAATCCTAGGGAGTTTGACTTAGGCGCCTAAGGCTTAATTAGATTTTTTTTTTCACTGCAGATGACTGTGGAGAATCCAATCAATCTGACCTCCATGTAGTTGCCCTATTGTGGACTGATTAGGGACTATATCAGTGAACACCACCTTATTTTAAAGGCAGTGGTGGAAGAAGGAAATCTAAATTCATAAAATATGAAAGATACAATGAATGCTACTAATATAGCTCAGGCTTTACCACTTAATACCACTGTAAAAACATGTAAGATCTAAGATATACTTTAAACCTAACCTAGATCCAGATGCAAGTAAGCAATATGGACATTTTTGGGAATTCAGACAGTAAACCCTCTTAAATGTACCGAAGAACAAGCAAAAGTAAAAGTTAACAAATGTAGATATGAAATGTAGTCAAAGTCTTATAGAAAAGAGTCAAAAAGGATATGAAATAAACAAAAAAAAAAGACAGAAAGAGGCAGAAGCTAAACCGGAGAGACAGACAGAAAGTGGTGGAGATCAGTGCATAATCTGCTCTCAGGGCACGACTGCTCCTTTTTTAAAATCCCATACCTACAAGCATGGATTATAAAACAGGTTTAAATAATTCCATAAGCACTGTGCATTTCATGATCTCAGGCACAGGCTTTGGAAAACTACAGTTTTAATCATTATCCTTCAATCAGGGAAAATTGAGATTTTTACTCAGATAGCAGTTTTAATAATTATGTGAAAGCCTCAGATGTGCACAGCTTGGATAAAATGCATATAGAAACATAGGAATACTGCAGAACAATCCAACCCCCCTCGAGTACATTAACAATTTAATCCATTATTCCAAATCAAACACATTTCATGAAAGCAGCAGAGAACATGTAAGGAATGCCCTTTGCCTTCTGCATTCCCTGAAATGTCAACTATAATCAAGATATTGACATCAAAACCATGAGCTATATGAAATCCACCTCAGAGTGAAAGTGTGCTATTTTTCTCTTGTATCTGTGGAGGCGTGCTCCCTGTCATGCAGTAAGCCCTTTGAGTAACACGTCCACCATGGCTCCACTCATTGAGGGATGTGGTCATTGTGCTTTGAGCCCTGAGAGGCCCAAAACCAGCCAACCTTGAAGACCCGAGCATTAGGTCTGCTTCAGACCAGAGTCTTTTCAACTTCCACTAGCACAATACCAACGCCAACATAAGGAATGCCATTCACTGCCAAGGTCCAAATATAGTGTCAAAATGTAAAGAAAATGGTAAACAAACGAAGATTATTAGTGATATTTTTTCTTTGAGAGACTAGGTTTTTAACACCACAGGGCTTTAGCTATCAACAATGGCGCACTGGAAAAAGCTTCACTGATATTTCCACATAGACAGAGAAGCAAACACGGAGATGAAAAAGCCTAATGTTGGCCCAGACAGCTCTTAGCCACACTAGACATTTGATTGGGTTATCAGGCCAGCCACCCTCAGAGGAGATCCTAATAAATGAAGTTGCCATGTCCATTCTCCCTTCCTTGCAGCCGGGCTGAACTAGCCCACAGAGAAGAATTATCGTAGTGACAATTACATTCGTCTAGCTCCTAAAGATGCACAGCGCTGAGAATCCAGCAAAGGACTGACCACAAGGAGATTATACTGATTGCTATTCCATTGGTCCCATTTGATACTAAATTGCTCCGGCGTAATGCCCCAACACCAGAGAGGACGACCTCGGGTTTTAGTTAATAAATCAAATTCACAGGCAATCTTTGTCTGAGTGGTTGAAAAATTATGTCTTTAATATAACAGGAATTTTAAAATGCTTGAATCTAACGGAATGTACTGAATACTAGTAGCTTGAAATTTAATTTTAATTTAAACTTTGTCAGCTTTAAAATTTTCAGTGAACAGAAAATGTCTCCTGTTTCTTCTTGATGCACTTGCGTCCAGCAGTGGATGCTGCCAGAGTGCTCTGCTATTCACCTTTTTACCTGAGTCCGAGATTATGCTGCAAATGCTGATTTTCTGTATTGATTATTTTAACAATTTTTGTCTAAAATGGCAGAAATAACTCAAAAACAAAACTGAAAAGCAGCACATTTTAACATTTCAGATGCTGAAAACAACACATATTTGACATTTTTGACTTGATCATTTGCAAAATGTACAACTCATATTATGTCAACAGCTCAATTAACAAACTTTTAAACTAAATTTTATAAATAGTAGACAATTCTCAGATTTCAGCTGTGTTATTATGGCCTCTGACTGTTCCCAGAGATTACTACACATCAGCACGGCACTATGATCAGTGTGGAAAAGGAGAATTAGCTGCAGTTGCCTGGCAGAGTGACTAAGCGTACTGGCAAACATGCATGATGCTCATTATTGTTTCAAATAATGGTTGGTCCATTTGAACCTCTCTGAACATGTGGTCTGTGGATGGCTCCACTGATTGGTTTAAAGAAGGGAAAAGGGATTTAGTGTGCAGCACTAAATTTTATGATTCTAATGGTTTTCTGACCTCAATCTTCCCTAATCATTCTGAAGCCTGGACAAAGATTATCTGGTTATAGATTATGTTTTTTACACTACATGTGGCTGCTGAAGTCAACATTGCATGCTTTTGATATCTCAGTGGATGTGAACATTTATCTGTTGTTCAATGGAGGAATCCAAGATCCTCTCTTGGATTTGTGTGCCATCCTATTCCTTTGTCTCAGAGAACAGTTCTTTTTTTCCCAGGATTCCTGTGGTTGTGTTTCGGGGGGGTTAAGGGATGAAAAAGAGGGAAAGAAAAGCACATTGGTCTCAGCACTGCAGAAACAGCATCCAGAGCCAAACTGTCATCCCACTTGGATTAAGGGCCCTTCAGTGGTGGCTGCTGAGCTTCTAACATGCTGTCTTACCCTCAGTCAGGGTGTGGGAGGGGGCAGAGGGTGGGGCAGAGGGTAAGGGCATTAGAGCGCCTGGCCTAAATAAGACCTCGAGGTCAGCGAGTCCTGAACCATGGCAAAGCCACTTTGTGTTTCCATGTCAACTTTATTCATGAGCTGACAGCGAAGTGTCTCCTTCTTTCCTGTTGATTCACTGTTGCATCATGTGCTGGGGCAACAAAGATAATCTAAGCCTTTGCTCCGCTTATCTCTGCAGAACCCCACTGCTACAAGTTTTGTCGGATGTAGTGTTCAACAAGAGGCTGGTAAGACTGTGGAGGTTTGTGGCTTGTGGTGGATTTCTTGGCAGGGTACTCACCAATTTTATAAGCAGAAAAAGAGCCGCGGTGATGTATTTCCCGAGCTATTAGACAGCACAAGTGGGCTGCATCACAGTGCCAACAGAGTGGGATGTGCAGCACAGTTTTTCTTGAGCTCTATGCAAATAGGAGGAAGATGGAAGCTTGAGAACGGACCAGAAAGCTTTCAAGTGCACACTCTTCCTGTATTCTCTGTAATTTTGGCGAGCCTACACCCTGCCGGTGGAGCAATGCCCACCTCCTGTTGTTTTCAGGACAGGAAAGGGAAGCACTGGTCGTTGTTTTGTGCTGCCACTCGGCCACCAACTACCTCTCCAACATCTGCTGCCCATCCAAAGTTGGCCAGAGCTTCAACAGGCCTGAGGCTGTCGCTGCAGCAAGGACTGCCTCTCCATCCCTCTTCAGCTGTTCAAAGAGAGGCTCCAACACCACAGTTTCTATTGTGGATCTCCTTCAGCATAACCCCTGTATCACCCCCCCCCAGCATTACCACCACCCACCCCCCAGCATTACCACCACCCACCCACACACATATTGCAAGGCAAGAGGCGATAAAAGCCGCCCTGCCAGTAGAGATAGAGAAAACAGACCCCCTTTGTTCCCCCTGCCCATTCTCAGCGTCCATGAAAGTACATGATCCACCCCTCCTCCCTCCCTCTTGGAACCCCAAAAGCTTCAAAACACTCCCACTTCTTCCTTTTCCTCCCTCCACTTCTTCTAGTCGGTAGCAACGCAGCAGCACATCTTATGAGATCTCATAAAATGCACTCTGAGAGCACGCATCGAGTCAAATTTCCATGTGTTCCTATTATGCCTCTAAACTCAAGGTTGAGTGGGTCAGATCTGGTGCTGCAAGCACCTAGTTAACCAGAAGCTCTACTGGGGACAGAGAGCGAACATAAAACCTACAACATTACATTCCATTATCTCAATGTCCCATTTCAAAAGGAGGGTCTATTGCTGTCGCCCCCTGGCAGTTGGGTGGGACAGAAAAGAACATCCCCAAAAGCTTTGTACTCACTAAAGGGTGTAATAACCTGACATGAGTAATATTAGCGTTCCCTTGGCAACCTTGAGTAACTGAGCTTGATGACCGTCACGGTGTAAAGCTCTGATGTAATGATTTGGTCACAGTGGGCCATCCATGGAGGTCTGCACTGGCCTCTACCCATCTATCATCTGTCCAACTACCTACTGCCCAAAATCTACAGCCGAATATAACAGTAAATCAACTTTTAATTCAGTGAAGACACCACGTGTCATTAACAAACCTGGGGTAGGGCCTCCAACTACAGCTTCTTTCATCAGTGATTAACTTGATCTTTATTTCCTCAATTATTACTACTTGCTTTATAAAATCTCCAAAGATGATGATGATACCCTTAGTTGTTTCCAGAGCTCACGCTGACATATTTAATAACATATTTTTTGCTTCTTTAATCCAACCAATTGCCAATGATATTTAGTTTATTTCAACAGATGACTAAGAACAGCAAGTATTCACATTTGAGAAGCTGGAATATCAGGATTTCGGCCATTTATGCAAAACAAACAAACTTAAAGGGTACTGATTATGCTTATTATTTTCTGTCATACACTGTAAAAATTGCAGATGGCCAGTGTATGTGCAAGTACCCTGTGTGCCAAAAGGCTTTAGACTGCTCTGTTTCATAGTTTTTTGTTTGTTGTTTTTTTTGTTTTGTCTTTTAACTCTTGGCTCCATATGATGTCAATGAGAGGTATATCCTTAATATGCAGCAGCCCCAACCAGAAATCCAGAAAGAGGGGAGAGAAAATCTTCACACTTGTGAAGCTTGAATCACAGCATGTTTATTTCACTTTTAATAAAACCATTAACAACTTATCCAAACAGCTGCTAATGAAATTTCTGTCTGTCCACTAATCGATTAAATCAACAAATCCTTTCGGAAATCATTTGATGTAAATCATTCAACCTGTGGTGTTACAAGTAGGAGTGGGTATCAACTGCAGGTTCCAGTTAAGAACTGGTACAAAATTGTCCAATCTATTACGACTGAATGTCTCAAAGCAGTGTTGGCGGTTTTTTCTGACAGTAGTTAAAAAATGTCATCACACTCATGTCAGTGGAGCTTTTGTGGAGCACCAAAGTCACATGCAAGTCTGTTTTCAACTCTTTTTTTATACAGTAATTAGAATCTAAAGCCCAACCGATATATTGGCTGATATTAGCTATTTCCCGATATATCTGCATCGGCATTTATAATGCCCTTCAACCATATTTCGAGTGATGATGTTGCATAGTTTGTCCAACTGAGGACACTCTGCAACTTCCCTGTTTGCAATATATGTTTGGAACGCCACAAACACAACAACCAGCTGATCTGAGAGGAGTCGGGCAGAGCACAAACGTGTAATCTGGTTTTGACAATAAAACAAGATTATTTTTAAACTGCATCATTATATTATCTTAGCAAGGGCTCATAAATAACTACACATAACAAATGACATGGAAATCTGTTTAGGTTTCGTGTGTTTGAAAGAAGAAAAAAAAAATCGGCTGATATATCGGATTTTTAAATCACCAAATAGCGGTATTGTATCAGTCTTAAAAATCCCATTTTGGTCAGGCTCTATTAGAATCAGATAATAAAACAGTTGAACCAATGCTAACCTGTGCAGACCTACTTTTTTCTCACACAGAAAACTAATCAGTAATCAATAGGGGGATCGATAAAAGAATCTGACCTATAGGTAAACTCAGTAATGCCATGGGTGCTAAAAAAATCTTATCAATATCCACCCATAATTGCAAGAAATAAAAAGAGAAAATAGCAAACCAACAGAACATCTTTATATCTAATTGCTCAGGAAATCAGTCTTGCTCTGAGCAACACATAAATCACTTACTGTATATCCATTTTTCTTAGTCATCTGTCGCCATCTACTCCTGATAATATAATACAGGTCTATGGTGTAAACATTAACAGTTACAGCTGTGTGGAGGGATTCACAGGAATGTGTCAATTCCCATTAGAGCTGCTGCTTAACTGACTGTGAAACTCTAATTGCACCCACCAGCTTGCAACCATGCATGCCCCACTCACAGAGAGAGAGAGAGAGAAAGAGAAGGAAAGTAAAACATGTGTGAATGTAATGAACATGTATGTATGCCCTTCTTAGCCTCTGCATAGATATGCCCAAATTACAAACAGTGAAAGTGATCAGGCAGCCGTGAAGCGGGGAGAACACCGTTCCCTCTGTGGTCCTATAATGAGGTGCTCATCAGTCCCAAAATGAAACGAACATGCTTATGACAAGGAGGTCCAAATAATGTCAGTGTGCTGTGCTGCTGAGTCTGATGGCCCCACTGGGAAGAAACACCCAGACCGCAGTGACACTAATGGATAGGCATGGGCCTCCATCATTCCCCAGGGATTTTGCCTCATCACAGCTGAGCAGCACAGCACTTCTATTCTCAACGGCTGCTGGATCATCTCCACTCAGAACACAAGAACACGTGTCGCCAGAACACACTCAATCATTCCGTCAACCAGCTGGAGTGACTTATGATGGCCAATTACTGATTTGTGCCTGTGTAATTTTGCATGAAAAAGAAATTATTGCAGGGGGTGTTCATGGTTGGCTTCAGCTTCTTTTTTGTCTCAGCTATAATTTCTACAGGAAATGACATATCGCTGGACTGAATAAGAGATCTGCTGAGATCTGGGAATATGGCAAAATTCTTAAAATAAGGGGCAGTAGAAGTAGATAGATAGAAGTAGTCATAATATCGTACAGGTCTCAAAACTCTTTATGGCCTACTTAAAATTTGGGGATACACCAATAAATCAGCCATGTTGACCGATATTGGCCTATCAGCAAATAAGGTGGCATTTACTGATTGCAGTGGCTGACTTTTATCTGCTGTTTCACAATTTTGTTCTGGCTAAATGTTCAAAAATAGTGCGATGAACAGCTGAAAGACAATAAAACAGTACCCTATAATGACAAACTGAAATCAGAATTTTAGGATTTTTTGTAAATTTATTAAAAAGAAAAAACTGAAATATCACATTTACATAAGTATTCAGACCCCTTACTTAGTAATACTTTACTTACTTCGCTGTGTGCTTAGTATCACTGTCATGTTGGAAGGTCAACCTTTGGCCCAGTCTGAGGTCCTGAGCACTGTGGAACAGGTTTTCATTGAAGATATCTCTGTACTTTGCTCCATTCAGCTGTCCCTCAACCCTGACCAGGCTCCCAGTCCCTACTGCTGAAAAACACCCCCACAGCATGATGCTGCCACCACCATGCTTCACTGGTAGGATGGTATTGGGTAGGTGATGACCAGTGCCTGGTTTTCTCCAGACATAATATTTAGAATTGAGGCCAAACAGTTCAATCTTGGTTTCAGACCAGAGAATCTTGTTCTTCACAGTCTGAGAGTCCTTGAGGTGCATTTTTGCAAACTCCAAGTGGGCTTTCAAGTGTTCTGCACCAAGGAGAGGCTTCTGTCAAGCCACTCTGCCATAAAGCCCAGATCTATGGAGGGCTGCAGTGATGGTTGTCCTTCTGGAACTTAGTCCCATCTCCACACAGGATCTCTGGAGCTCAGTCCGAGTGACCGCCGGGTTCTTGGTCACCTCTCTGACTAAGGACCTTCTCCCTTGCTTGCTCAGTTTGGCCAGGCGACCAGCTCTTGGAGTCCTGGTTGTGCCAAACTTCTTCCATTTGAGAATTATGGAGGCCACTGTGCTCTTGGAAACCTTCAGTGCAGCAGAAATTTTTTGTAGCCTTCCTCAGATCTGTGCATTGTAACAACCCAGTCTCTGAGCTCTGTAGGCAGCTCCTTTGACATCATGGCTTGATTTTGCTCTGATATGCATTGTCAGCTGTGAGGCCTTCTATAGAGGTGTGTGTCTTTCCAAATCATGTCCGATCAATTTAGTTTACCACAGGTGGACTCCAGTCAAGGTGTAGAAACATCTCAGCAACGATGAAGAGAAATGGGAGGCACCTGAGCTAAATTTCAAGTGTTTTTGCAAAAGGTCTGAATACTTATGTAAATGTGATAGTTCAGTATTTCTTTTTAATAAATTTACAAAAGAAAATCCTAAAATTCTGTTTTCAGTTTGTCATTATGGGGTACTGAGTATAGATTAATGAGAAACAAAAAGAATTTAAACCATTGTAGCATCAGGCTGCAACATAACAAAACTGAAAAAAGTGAGGGGGGTCTGAATACTTTCTGAACCCGCTGTGTAT